>JAXGGS010229962.1:32224-46300 GCA_035585475.1 Armandia brevis | reverse complement strand
ATCAACTGGTTGACCGTGTATGGACGAGCACCCCCCTACAAAATATTTCATATATACATGAACTGCCCCTACAGAAGTTGAGTGATCACATTAGTACTCAGTACTGTGTTACCCCAATTAGATGTTTAATATATGGAACAGAAAGTATTTAAAAAGAGCGAGTAAGATAATTATAATATAATTTTATAAGTTTGTGGTTTAAATAAATGATTAAAACATAAGTATTAGTTCCTCTACTCCATCACATCCATCTGACAGATCATCTCGGCTTTAAACCGTAAACTTCGCACTAAAGTCGCACCTCGGTTGTGTGAATGCTAGAGGCGGGCTTCTAATGTGACTTCAAACGGCTGCCGGTCGACCAAACCTGTTACAAACAGTGTCCTTCCGTTTAGCATGTGCCTTACTCCAATAACATATTACACGCATACATGCTTACCCATCACATACAGTTTTCCGTTCAGTGCACAGACAGTGTGTCTTGCTCTGGATTTCTTCATACTGGCACATTCTCTCCACCTGGATAAGTCTGGGTCATATTTGAGAACTTGTTTGAGGTACTTGCCAGTGCTGAGTTCTCTACCTCCAACGACATACAGTATATTCTTTAATACACAGGCTCGGAAATCGACAACATCAAAAAGCCTTGGCCACACAACTCTGTTAAGCAATGGGGCAAGAGTGTTAGTTTCTCTATCAATCATTGCATATTTAAATCTCATTTCGCCCGTCGTCCTTGCAAGTACAACGACGTACTCGAACTCTTGGTCATGGTCTATCGTTTCATCCATTTTTCTTTCTAGGAGAGAGAACTCCTCTTGAAGCAAACGTTATTAAAAGTTCAGGAGGTCCGATGCGCTCTAATTAACACTGTTAAAAGATTGGACCAGGGTATCCATCACCTGAACTAGAGTAAAAATACATGTATTCTTTTTCACTTGAGCATTTGTCGGCTTGTCACTTGCATCCATGGTAAACAAAGTTGGAAAGGGACCATTCCTGGTTAGTTTCACCACTTGTCGACATTAATATGGATACTACTAAATCTTGGGGTCGACAGATACCATATATACGTACTTAGATACCACAATGGTGGTAATCGGCAGGTTTAAATTCTGATTTGGAAATCTAATTTCTCACTTTTGAAGACTAAAAACTCCATAGAATTACATTAACAACTTCAACACTTAATCTACGGTCCCTTGTAAATAAGTTGTAGGTGAAGGTCAGCTCAGGCAATGTGCGCCCGGCAAAAGTTCTGTCTCACATTCTATCACCGTATCCTTCGTCCTTTTAAACAGGAACTCGGAATTACAAGCCGTGGATATTTATCCATAATGGAAGGGGTTGAAGCAGGGAAACAATCGGCAGCTGTTGCCGCTGTTGACGCTCATATTCAGGTTTGTTTTTCTTTGGGGAAATATGAAAACACACTGACCTAGCCCTAACATGACCCTTCAACAGATCACCCCGTGTCTTCAACAATGAATTCACAAACGATATTCCAAAACGTCAACTGTCTTCGTCAAGGTATCCATGTGCCTTGCGCTTGTGGGTTGTTACATTCACAAACACAGTCACACCTGAATATTGGTACGTCACAACAGGCACTAAGTGCCCGTGGACCTGATGTCACAATCGATGACAGGCTTCGTCAGGGACAAATGCCTGGCAAGTACCCCAACCGGTGCCCGTCAACCCCACGTCATCTTGTAATTTCACCGGCTATGTTTAAAATTAGAACAATATGAGTGGCTTCAGAACAATACAAAAGGGAGGGCATGGGATACCTTAGCTGTCAGCGTCTTACGATGTCGAGTATTAATGCTCCAGCTTATCTTGGCCGAGTATGAATTATTACGGTGTGCCAGAATGATTTTTAAAATGTCGTCATTGCAAGACTCGAGTTTATTAGTATTGTATAGGTATAGTCCGATACATACGATTTTGCATCGTATAGCCAGTACAGCCATGAATTTGTACATCATGAAGTCCATTCCATATGGCGCTTGCTTCTGTACTGAGGTTAGTCCCGTTGGTTGATCCCTCTGCGATCAATTTTTTCCTTTGAAACTAAGAAAGTCGTGCTGATTTTGGGCTACGAAAAATTGTACAGGACTTATAGTGGTCGGAACTATTGGCCAGCTCTGAAACGTCAGGCAAACCTACTATCCGATGGTACACACGGGCTGGTTAAATATTTTCTTCGGATGGTTTGGAATAGAATAAGGGCCAATCAAATTAGTTATGAGTCTTATGACAGACCTTGCAAATATTAACCATCGTCTATGGATAACTCTCTACAAACTGTCATCACAACTACTGCATAATTCAATACAGTCGTTTTCGTATTCCACGTAATTGTGTATGGGGACATATCTTTGGGACTGCTTCTTAAAATCTGTGCCTGATTTTAAATTGAATTGTAGAACCATGTGTACTATGTAACTAGTTCATGGCAAATAAAAGAAATCTGATTCTGAATCCTGGAAATGTATGTGTAGATTATATAACCCCTTATATCATATAGGACAATCACTGTGTGGGTATCGGCAGCGGATCCACCATTGTGTACGCTGTAAAGCGGATAGGTGAGTACCAGGCATGTTCATTATAAATAAATTGTAATTTCATTCGCTTCGGAACACGGGCAACACAGATATTTAATCCTGGTCACTCATGAGATGTTCATGCACCTTACAGACCAAAGATTAACACTAACGATAAGATAAGATAGTGTGTAAATGATAAATTGGTTATCTCTCTAACTCAGTAGTGATAATATTAGATAATAATCAGACATCTTCATTATTTATCTTTGTGTTTTTCCTGGCTTTTCAGTGTGATAAATCCTCAGCATTTTATTGTATTTTTCTTCTAGCTGAAAGAGTGAAACACGAGCAATTGAATTTGAAGTGCGTCCCGACATCCTTCCAGGTAAAGTAACCATGATGTACAGGGTATATAAAGCATGTAAGCGGTTTGGATTGATAAACATGCACAGTAGATCCTCACTATAACACAGGTGACTGGGGACAAGATATAGAAGATTACGCTCATCACTAAATGCAATAAATGCACAGAAATGTCGTGGTTTAGTTGATATCAAATGTGTATGCCTAATTGAGTTTCAAATTCCCTAAATGCCTGATTTATTTTCCAGGCTCATCAGCTTATTCTACAGAATGGGTTGAATTTGAGCGACCTTGAGAGGACCCCGAAGGTAACACTAATAGGTAGTGTTAAAGTGAAAACATGAAACGTTTTACGAACATTTTCTAATTATGCTCTTCGCCTTTCATAGTTAGACGTAGCTATTGATGGGGCTGATGAAGTTGATTCGAGTCTCAACTTGATAAAAGGTGGCGGCGGCTGCTTAACGCAAGAAAAAATCGTTGCATCCTGTGCCAGTAAATTTGTGGTGGTTGCGGACTATCGGTGAATATCTTGATTTCTAATTCGAATATTCAGATGTTTTTACGGGTGCGTTCTGTTGTGAATTGCACGTAAAATAGGGATTCCTTAATTATTTGAGCTGACATCTGTGTTTTTGTTCCTTAAGTTGTGTGATTGTAACACAATTACAATTTATTTCAGCAAAGACTCAGCGAATCTTGGTGAAAATTGGTCAAAGGGGGTTCCCATTGAAGTCATTCCTCTCGCATACGTTCCAGTCATCAATAAAATTAAAGAATTACACGGAGGTGACCCGATTTTAAGAATGGCAGTTAACAAAGCTGTAAGCATTTTGAGTAGTTTTGATGTACACGCACTTTTTTTGTATGTACATGTATATAATGTTGGTACCTGCTGTGCAATCATAATTCGGTAAAACCCTTTTCTGCCATTTACGATTTTCTCAGGAGACACATCATGGAAATTCAGTACTATTTACATGCAATGTATAGGTGAACTGGTGAAAAGTCCAGTGTGTTTATTAAATCCAGGATTTGATCTTTTTTACTTTCGTCCAGCTAAGATTGAAACTAAACGTTGGCGCAAAAACACATTTGATTTTTTTTATTGCTAATCATACAGACCTATGATTAACAATAATTTAAATGTTGAAGGCACCACCTACCTGTTTGCTCTTACCGTTCATCATTGCCTAAACACAGCATGAACATTTTCACTTTCAAGGGCCCTGTCGTCACAGACAATGGAAATTTTATCTTGGACTGGAAGTTTGATGCTAAAAAGGAGTTTGACTGGAAATCTGTTAATATTGACTTAATGATGATTCCAGGTATTTCCTGTTTTATTTCTCAAATACTTAGAAAGTTACAATTGTAGTTAATTCACTTGATTTTCCCTATCCAATGAGTCAACAACTTTGAACTGTCATCTTTGAAAATACTTATTCACATTAGGACATGTTAACGCAAGAACCCAATAGCTTTTTCTTTCACACTGCGTCTACCTACTCTCTTATAACTCATCAGGTATTGTCGACACGGGCTTGTTCATCGAAATGGCATCAGTTGCGTATTTTGGCACCGCCGACGGAAAAGTGAAAAGCAGATCCAATTAGCATAATTATCAGTGGGCAACTTCAAACGTGAGTTTTCTCTTAAATCTGATTTATATCATTCTATGTTTTGCTTCAACTATTTCCAATACGATAAAAGTTATGTTAATTTGGTAGATTGATGACTGCTCGGAGACATATGAAGGAGGAGGAAAACATGTATTTGTTGCTGCCCATCACCAAATCTCTCTGTGTATCGACAATTAACTACCATGTAGCGTGTTTAGCAAATGTTATTTTGCAATCATTTCTTTACTTGAAAATGTATTATTGGTTATTCGATTATCTGGATTTCATATTGGATCGTTTTTATGTTACATGTTTATGATTAAATGTATCGTTTGAACCCACAACGAATTAAAATAACCTCAAATATGACTTAGATTAGTTGGATGTACGTATATAAATCCCTCATTGGATATTTATCTTAAATTTAGAATGTGATTTATTATCAAGCAGAAGTCCGCGCGTAAATAGGCTTAGAAATTATGTAACGTGTTTAGTTGTTCGATAAATTCTTACCATAGCCAGATTAATATAAGCTTATGGGACTCCATGTATTAATTGAAACGTTGTTGTGTAGTTTGGCAGTATGTATTTTAGCGCAATACCCGTGTGCCAATTATAACCACGATATGTATAACCTCCATGGTTAAATAAATGCTCATCAGAAATGTCAAATTTTATTCAATTTCACTATATGGTACCAAAGCTACTTCATAACAGTAGTATTGAACATACATCACTTTAAACAATGTCGAGTAGTTTGTTATGTCTGCCATTTCCCCGAAGGGTATGCTACTTCGGATAACCAAAGGTTTTTTGTTCCTGAGGCCGAGGGCATTGTTTAGTTGATGTTAGTTGTTGTCGCTTTGTATGAAATGTTCGATTGTCTATCCCGTAATGTAGATAACTATCTATAAAATCTAACTTTTCATACAAATCAATTTACATTGTCAATAAAACATCAAATTATCTCTCTAATTACAGGTAAGTTACTTTCTATGAAAAAAAGGTTTTGTAATTGAATGTCTACAAGACAATAAGATCTGTATTCCCAACACTATCTATGGGTTCCATGCATATAGATGTACCGCTGTATACCGCATTGATAAAAGCTGGTTTATGCCACATTTCCGATAATCCCTCAACGTTTTGTCTGTTTAATCAAATTAATTTGCAATTATTACTTACGGTGAAATTAGCAATAACGTGCCGATGTCATCGTAATTCCGAGATTGTTAATAGTTTTAGTAAAATCTAGGCCTTATGTTTACAGAAAGTTGTTTTAGGGGTACCGCGGTAAGCGTACCGACAAGTCTTGTACAGGTCAAACCTGTACCGATATACCGACACACCTATGTCGTGCAAAATTATATACGATACTCATCGCATATATCTGATATATCGCTTCTTAAAGCAGACAACTCCATTCATAATTTGTCATTGAAGGGTTCGTTTTTGTGTTTCAGAATGTCCTGCCTGGTCAATTTTGAAGCTGCATTCTTTCCGCGGGTAAGAATACAATTTGAACTCAAATACAAATTTCTGTTTTTACTGATCAATTCATTTGATAGTATCGTGCTCGAATTGATTCGATGGTTCCCTCTAAGAGTATTTGTTTTTATTGGTTTAAAGGTTAAAGCAAGATTCAACAACTGCATTAGCCTCATGTGACAAGAAAGAAACAGCACTTTCCCTATCGCCTTTTTTCCTTTTCGCGGTGTCCATGTGAGTATTCATCTGATTTTATTAATATTATTCCTTATCAGTTTACATATTCTTACCAATTTTATTCGTCATCACCCACGCAGTTTTGAAGCAAACATTTTTGATTTGATAATTTATGATTCATGCACTGTATCAACATTTGGGCGTTGTGTTATAAAACTGATGGATAAAACCATTGATTTCATGCATGAGTAACATCTGCAGCCTGTCAATGTTGAGTAACCATTTGTATCAGTTATTGTCTGTTCGGAGCCAGACTGAACAGAATGTTAAAGTTTGACGAGCCTGGCGTATTATTGTAATAATATTAATTAGATGAGTGTTGTGTTGTCGGGTCGGTGAGCCATGCTTCCTCGAGGGCACAATTTAACATCTAATCCTTTGTGATCATTCGCTTTAATTTAATCTCCCCTCGCCGGCTTTTAGCGGCCAGAATGAAATTCAGAAATTAACAGTACTGGATGAACTGCTTGTCATTATGATGCAGATAGTGGTCGCCTCGGCAGAGCAATATCTATCAAACAGGAGTTGATTAAAACATGGTAAAGATCGACACGCTGCTATCCTAGTAGCAATAACTTCTGGCCAATACTAGATACCAGCGAGTTGATTTAATCATAAACGAGAGAAGTCGCTACGATTTCCCTTTGATCATCCATGTCTGACATAGGACTTGTGATATGACGGATGTTTTCTCTCCACCTATCCGGTACTAGTACACGGGCGGCACCGCGAGAGGTGCAACATATTCTTCCTTGATCTTGATGAATCAGTGTGCGTCACATCTCGGTGGGTGAACAACTGAAAATTATCCTAATAATTCGCACTTATGGTTGTTATAATGATATCCCACCTGGTGCAACATCTCTCATATTCATCACCCAATATTGTGTGTCCTAAAATGTGGGTCTCAATGTTTGCCCCGACCCCGGGGAGACCATACCCTCATCTATACTAGCCTCAAATCAAAATATGAAGATCACCATTTTTTGTTTGTTTTGTTAACAAGTAGATGGATTCTGTAGTGTTGATACCAGAGGAGATACGACCAGCCTCATGCCGCAGAAAGGGCGGGCATCCTAATTATTCCCCGAATGAGGTAAAACAGCCTAATTTGATTACTGATGATTTATGGGCTCCGTACTACGTAAGCAACGATTATTGCGGTCACATTAGATGTAACGATTAATCATGACTGCCTATAACGCTGACTCTCCCCGGACACCAGCAACGATAGAACAATTCTGTCACCGCTCTGTTCCTGAGCCTCTGTCGGCTGTAACTTTGATGCCTTGATTTTCGTTTTACTGTCATCAGGCAGTTATCACATCAGTTTTTTGCTGCCTATGATTGACAATGAAGGACTTTCCACTCGTCCTGTGTGTGCCAGCTTACAGGAGTTAGCTTTCAAATCTGCCATGTTAGCCCCTGTGCTGTTTGCTCTCCCCCTCTCCATCTGTCTGACTCAAGCATATTGTCAATACAATTTCTCTCGTCTCAACTGCTCTTGTCAATAGCAGGCAAAACAACACAATATCTTCATAAACAATTGATCTAGGAGGGTTTTTTTTAATGACGGAGACAGAATTTAAATTGAGAATGACTGGAGAGAATATTAATTGTGCGTATAAAACGTTTGATTTAATGTTATATCATGATGCTGGAGACGAGCGTCTGCCCGATCTGATTGATTTATTTCAGCGGCAGAGAGATCCACACGGGCGGATTTCCCAACCTTCCCCTCCTCCCATGTTTTAACCAAGACAGTATTCATCATTCGGACAGTTTAAGAAGGAGGCTGTCTCAGTCTGTCGTGAAATGTTACCTGGTAGGCGACACTTCATTTCGGCTATGCCAGTCTGCGATCCCGAGTCGCTATTAAACTCCTGCTAGCCACGAGACATGAAATTACTTTTCACTTTCGCCAGTGCCAGGCTGCGACAAGAAACCCGGCGCGGCCGCCCCGATGTCATGGTGAGTGTGAGTCAGAGTCTGATTGCGTTAGAATACAAGCAAAGCCCCTAGGAGAGACATAAATACCCATAATTCCCCATCGCCCAGACTTCCTGGCTTCCCTAGCATCAAGGTTTCATCCCAAACGACAACCCATAAAGTTAATCAATGTGACTACCGTCTATTGCTTCTTGAGCAACATCCTCAGTAATGTCATCAGTCATTCTCTGGTTGCTCGGCCTCGTAATAACCGAAGGTGGAGAGTCTCGTCTTACACTAAACCAGGTGCGTCTACCGGAAGCCAACTCGCATATTACACGGCTTTATGTCACGCTCAGACGGGCAGCGTTTAAGTAAATTGAAGCCTCTTATGACAAGTGTGTGATGTTGCAGTGGAGCATAAATATGAGAGGATATTAACCCTCGGCCTCTCTGTTATCTGCGCTATTTGTCTCTCTGGTTTATTGATCTCCAACACCGCCGCTCGCTCAGCTTCTTCCCAAATCGCCATCGATGAATTGGTGGTCACTACCCCGCCATTATTCTATTATCTGGCGTGATTGAACCTGCGAGGATGAGATGTGATCCATTCACTTACTCGCTTCCTCGTTGAGTAACATTACACTCTCGCATCACCTTATAATGGAAATGGTGATTGCGGGTGATTGTTGACTACAGCTTGCCTGCCTAACTCCGCGCAGCTCGTGCGGAAGCCTCGCCCGATGTTCTGCTGTCTGCTATTATTGGTGAAATAACAAAACTCCTGCTGCCGTTTTTAAAAATCACATTTAAATACACGGGAGGTTGCTGGGATTTATGACTTTGCAGATTTTACTCCCATACACCCCATCGATGTTTCTGGCCGGATGCCATATTGTTTAAAGGGAGAACCGAGGCCATCAATACGTCAGAGGGAAAATCATTGTACTGTTAAGCGCAAAATGATGGACGAAGACCCCTTTTTGTCCAGATAAAAGATGATGATTGCTAAAACAGATTATATGACGATCACACGCGGAAAATATCCGCGATATCACACTGACTCGCTATAAGCCAAGCAGAATCATGTCAAATCGGCGGATTTCTGTCAACTCACTAGTTCGAGTTTACAAATAGTTGTTTGCTATGGAATGTCATATTTGAGGTACTGTTTTAACTCTAATTGTGAATACTTGCTTGTGTTGTGTAATGTGCATGTTTTGGTTTGTGTACGGTGTTTTATGTCTCCGGTGGGAAGCGAGTCCGGCACAAGGCAATCATGAGGCACTTGCCCAGCCACTGGTCTGCAGCGATGCGCTGCCTCGGCTGCTGCCTGGTGCTGCAGTCCCGAGCAGCCTATCTGTTGCTTCAGCAGCCTTATTTGGTATTGTAGGTATGTTGTTGGTGGAACTGGTTACCACTCCGTGCACAACAGGTAGGTATATTCACGTTTCACTCCTATTCGTGTTACAATCAGTCGTGTCTTGTACATATATATAATGGCGCCCATGTGAGAACGGTTACATTCTCGTTCACCATTCTACATGTAGTCAAGTCTATATACAAATATTCGCCAACTAATAATGGGCAGCCGAATGATTCGTGCTGTAAGGGTATAAGTGGGGTGTTTAGGATTATCATTCATGTTAGGTTTGGACACCTCACTGTCTAGAATATGTTATGCTTAGATTTTTGTATGTCGCCAGTAAACACCATTTCAACCCTCGCTAATTGTCTGTTAATGTTAGAACATCACATGACAATTGTTGCCTTGCATGATTGTGGAATATCGAGGTTATCCAGTTCATATAAAATTGGATTAGTTCAATCCTAGCTGCTGATGATCCAGGGTCATACTGACTACGTTGTCATAAGAGTGTGGTTTGGCAGCGTGTACAAGATCATCAGACAGGCCTTGTGCTTGCTGTATGTGATAACATTGTCACACGCGAGGGAGAACGGCTTTGTAGAATTTATCGGTGTGTACCTCATTTAGGATTCTCCTCTCATTTCCTGTTCCTTTGCGTTGTTGTTTCTACTGACACAGGATTTAAGTACCTTTCGAGAAGCTCAATCATTATTTCAGAACAAAAATGTCTTCATTACAATAGCGCTGTGTTCTTGCTATTATGTCATGGGAACCTGCCAGGTTCTAGCATGTGCGCCATCTGAAACAACACTGGAGCCAATCTAGCCACGAGGCCAGTACCCACCCTCTACCCACCTTGGCTTGTGAGTCAGGAAAGGGCATGGCCAGGAGCTCGGCAGGAACAAACACGCTCTAACATAACCACTGACATCCTTACATGACTAGCATCATAGCCTCTTGTCAGAGGACTACTGTCTGCTCACTCTGTGGCCCTCGCTTACAAATCTCATTTTGGCATTTTGGCATTTGGTGTTTGGGTACTAGTCCATCACGTCGATGAAGAGACTGTGATTCGCTTTAGGAACGCCATTTACCTCCACGTGATTGGTAGATTTCCCCTACTCTGCACGTCCCAACTGCTGATATAACGCTCCCCTTAATTGACTGATGATGATGAAAGTCACTAATTTTCCCCATTGTGAAATGGCCAACCCGGGTACCCATTTGTTCGACCAGATTATTTTCCTTGATTTGTTTGACACAACCATTACAGCGCCTGTAGAACTCCAATCTGAGCAGTGGCCTGCTCTCCTATGTTGTATTAAGCAGACATTTGGAAGGGAACGTTTCTCACGAGGAACGCCGTCTGTTAGAATGCTTAGATGACACTTGCTGGCTGGGTTATCTTAGGAAGGAGATGACTTGAATACTGAGTCTTTGGACTCTATTGATTCTTACTCATTGCTCAAACACTGTCCCCTGCGGAATTTCCCTCCATTTATTCCTCCAAATCCCTGTCTCATCTCTATTGTGTGATTCACTTACTATGTCTTCGCAGTACTGCGAGCGCTAGCTTTCTCGGCAATATTGCCAAGGATGAATGTGGGGACGTTTTTCACCCTGTGGAATAAGTAACACCAATTAGCTGAGCGGTTACGAAATCTTCATTTAGATTAAGGATGTTCTCCTAATTGTGCGCGTGGATAAGAGGAATTAGCTGTAAGAAAAAGTCTGTGCTATCTATCAGCACAGCATCTGGGGACAGATGACACTTAAATCATGGAGGTCTCCGGAGATAGCGCCTATCTGCTGCTGGGCAAGTGGGCCGGGATTTAGGGATCTTTACAACTCATTTCTGGCGAGGATCTCCACTTCCCCGGTCCCATCGGCCAGGGCCGCTCTACTCGAGGCTACCTTCACCAATTGATCTCTGGTTATTAGGTGGCTTGAATTTGATGCTTCTCGGGGGGTCGCACGACCGGCTCGCTAAGAAAATCCAAGGGGGAAAATCAATAAATTCTTACAATGACCAGACCCATTGTTGGGCATCTTACTCCCAACTGGGCACGATACTCTTATTCTGCATATGTTCGAGCTACATCTGTGTCTGTATTGTGGTGGATTGGTGCAGTAGTTCTGTTATAATCTAGGTTATTTTACACATTTAAGTTTTCACTACTTTGTTTTATTAGACGATAATCTCTTGCTCTTGTATTTTGTATTCTGCATAGCTGGGTGCCGTTTGAGATTATAATCAGATTCTATTTAAAATGACAGTGTTTTATTGGCTCAGTTTTAGATATGGAAAAGGGCGTTTTTTCTATCACGAGGAATCTGTTCAGGGTGATAGCTCGGCTAACCAGAAATGTCGCTCAGCCAATATATTTTGGCAATTAGTGAGTTTTTGTAAATGTCGATAATCCCGAGGGTATATCTAGTACATTACACTGTTTCTGGTGGTACACGGCAAATGCCAGATAAAATTTGCCGGCTCATCTTTATCCCGAGCTGTGTATGATCCCCGGGGCTGCGTTCTGTTAGCTCCTCCTCTTATTAGCTTTGATCTAGCGACCCGACTCCAGCCTGCTGAACAAGCAAAAACTGCTCCGGCTTTCTCAAACACGTGTCATTAACACGTTCTTTTCTTTCTCGAATCACCCCGGATGCGCTGAAATTCTAACTTACCGAAAGAATGTGTTTCGCCCCGAGTATATCAGATTTAAAAGGAAGATACATTCTTGTATTGAAGGAAATTTTGCTTGGCGGCTTCTGTTAAGAGGAGACACATGATGAGATCATCATGGTCTGAGAGGAGAACGACGCCACCATGTCTTGCTGAAGCCATCAACGATATCTCAAAATGCTCAATTGGTGCCGTCCGATAATCCCTAATTGTATAGCATTCATGGATATCTCTCATGCCCAGTTTGACTGTTCCAGCGTAGGCAATTTGTAGGGCAGTGCAATACATCATGAACCCACTCCTGCCGGAATGGACAATGTCAGTTGGCAAATAGCTCCCCCATGAAGTAAGTCTGTGGCGTAATTGGGGTCGTTTGTGTCAGGAGGGGGTTGCGGTGCACTTGCTGTTCCCAGTGCTCGACTGACATCAGATGATCTCGTATTATCCGCGCAACCGACCCATCGCACCCTATAATGTCGGCGATATTTTTGCTGACTGTAGAATATCTCCCTCCTCATTTGTAACAACTCTCCAGACATTTGGTCTCCACCGCTGCGCCATCAGGAGACGACATCTTGCACACCTAGTGGATGCAGGGCCGACGTCCTCTTACTCTGTGTTTATGTGAGTTTGACATGAATTAATTAACCAAACCCTGAATCGTCAGTGTATTAATAAATAATAAACAACAGCTCATATTGGCTTACTCAGATGTTAAGCATTTGCTGCAGATAAACCAGGAGATATTAGTTCTCTGTGGCAAGCCGATTATTAATTGTCCGTCTGAAAGCTGACACTGTTATCTTGCTTGTATCCATCCACTGCGCATAAAAATGATAGCTAGAGTTGTTTGCCTAGAGTTAAAATAGTCATACATCCAACGTAGTTTGGGCTAGAATTTACATTAAATGAAGGATTGATATGCAAAGGTACATTGGAACATTCATCTGTGGGGGGAAAACCGTGAAGATTTTGTAATCTGCAGCACAGATGTTTTTTGGTTGGTGAATGATTCTGTCGACAGAGGATCAACAAGAGAGGAGATTTAGCATGTGAAACTGTTGCCCACAGACATGTGTACCTAACTCAGCTATCTTGAAACGAGGAGGATTTTCAATGTTGCAAAGATGTTCCGACCAGGTGCGGAGCATATTCTCATCAATAGGAATACCATCTTACTTTCATAATGTACCGAGGCGCTCATAACTACAGCACATTATTTATCGTTCCATCCAACTAAAAAGGAAAAGTTATTGGTGCTCTGTTCTCACACTTTTCAACAACCTGTAAGTATAGCACAAATTATTTCTCTGAAGTTGGCGGTTCACTCAGCAAACGGTCAGATTAACGACAAGCAGCGCTAAAACTCAGTTAAACGTGAGTTATCATCGTCCACAAAACATGTCCTCTCGTGTTCTCTCGTGTTCTGTACAGAGCAGTTCTCTAGTGTTCTGTACAGAGCAGTTCTCTAGTGTTCTGTACAGAGCTGTTCTCTCGTGTTCTGTACATAACTGTTCTGTAGTGTTCTGTACAGAGCTGTTCTCCAGTGTTCTGTGCAGAGCTGTTCTCTAGTGTTCTGTACAGAGCTATTCTCTCGTGTTCTGTACAGAGCAGTTCTCTAGTGTTCTGTACAGAGCTATTCTCTCGTGTTCTGTACATAACTGTTCTGTAGTGATCTGTACAGAGCTGTTCTCTAGTGTTCTGTACAGAGCTGTTCTCTAGTGTTCTGTACAGAGCTGCTTATTCATCTGTATTCGTCAGCTTTATTCCCACTGTCTCTTACCAGTATGTCAGTAAAACCATTATGCTCCGATCTATGCACGCACGAGGATT
>JAXGGS010229962.1:18998-32124 GCA_035585475.1 Armandia brevis | reverse complement strand
GTCAGCTTTATTCCCACTGTCTCTTACCAGTATGTCAGTAAAACCATTATGCTCCGATCTATGCACGCACGAGGATTATATAATTCAACATCGAAGGGTTTGAGCACCTGCAGCTTATTGATAAATGATGGTAATTAAGGGTATTATTAGTTGTTTCCAATTTGTTTTCAAAAGAATACCACTCATAGCGATTTAAATTCCCACTTTTACTAACAATTGTATTTCACCGATTGATTGTTGTATTTTGTAGCCCGCAGCTGTAGCTCATTCGCATTAGGAGCATGGAGGCGCAGACTGAGGAATTACTACCAGACAAATGTCGCTTATTGTTATCTACTCGTTCACCTGGTTTGTAAACGTTTAGTAGCTTGTGCATTAAGATTTTAAGCCACTGGCTCTCGTTAAAGTAGCTGAGGTTGATAGGTGATTTAGAAAGATGCACCGACCTTTACTTGAAGTGAATGCTAAGTTGCGATGCGCCGTTTTCTGATAGATAATTCGCCGGGTTGGCGGGAAAGGTGCTGTTAATCTAGATGTGAGAACTGCCGCGGGTGGTTGGGCCCCCTCTGTCAGAGATGCTGGTGATAGGTGAACCATTTAGATGTGTCTGTAGAAGGCCACTGGTTAATGAGCAGCTTCCCCTCTAGTCTACCCTTAGATCTGAGTTTCCTGTGGATGCACCTCCCCGCGTTACCTGGGAAACAAACGTATTTGCCTTTGATCTGGTTTAAACTAACTAAGCTCTCCAGCGCGTACAAACACATTAGTTTTGCGGGTAATGTCCTTTGCTCTAAATCACGTATTTGTATCGGGTAATGTTTTTCGACTCCTGGCTCATGTACAAAAGGATGCTTGAATATTCGAAGGTGTTTCCATCAACTGATGCTTAATCAAAACAGAGGTTATAATTTCATTGTGAAAGGCTCCTCCTGTAACAAGATGCTTTAGTTGCTCATATCTCAATGACCTAGATAATCTCTGTCAAATGACCGTGAGTAAGAATGAGTGAGGCAGAAAGCGTTACATTAAAACAAGTACGCGTGTATTAAAATGTCCCTTTGGAGATTTAAATTCACCCGAGGTAATTGAATTTGTCGGCTAGCAGGTTTCCGAATCGCTGTGCTCTTTTATCCTTTCAAATTGGCTAACTCTGGGGATAGGTATTAGAAAAGTGGTGGCTTGCGTTCCTGTTACAGTTAGTGCAGCCTGATTACGCTGGCTCGCAAAAGATTGGGGTCGAGCTGGCTATATGTCAGTTTGCTCGTCTATCTTGCCCGGGAGAGATTGTGTAAAAAGTCAGGCTCTGACAATAGAGTGATAGGCTATCTGAGAGTGTCTCTGGGAGGAGACGACACTCGGGAGGAGAGAATTGATATCACCCTGAGGTGCCACGCTGCCCTATAGCTTGTCACAGACAGGGCCACCATTGGAGAAAATTGCCTAAGTGTGCTTCTCCATTAGCTCAGATGGCATCGTTTTGCTATCATCCCGAGGCCAGAATGGTTGGCGGAGATCATTTCTATTGATCCATCGAGTCTGGTGTTGGTCTCGGGATCCTGATAGACACAGTTGAGGGGGAGGTAAGCAGTTGATCCGGCTGATCCATGGCTCGAGGCTAACCATCAGACAGTGGTCAGGCGGGAGCACTTGTTATCACCCAGGTTCCTGCCTCCGCATCCTGCCGCCTGATGACGGCCACCGAGCCACAACATGAGCCTACATCTCTTCCTGCCTTAATGAAGACAAATTGTAGCCACACATCACCCCTTCTTCTAAAATGAACCAGAGAGGGCATCTTCTCTCCGCACCATTGTTTTCCTCGGCGCAGTTTTTCCTAGACACACATTATTTGAGAAAAGATAGTGGCACTTCCAATTGTGAGTGCAGCTCCCCAGGATCGACTTAATTACATCTGCAATTCATATTCAATCCCCGATTCTTCCAAGCTGACACCATCAGTCATAACAAATGCCTGAAATATGTATAATTATTGTCGTAGTTGGCCGCGGGGATCAGTCGAGTGCTAAATATGTGTGTCCCATGACAGGATTTCCCTGATACATGTACGTACTGTGTGCTTAAAGCTTGATGAACCAAGTCAACTCGTGACAGTCGGATAAATTAATATCAACTCTTTGTGATGTGGGATGATTCCCCTCTATCAAATACTTAACAAATGAGCTTTTAGTGCCTTCAAATACCAGCAAAAGAGGACAAACACTCACGCGTTCTTCAATTGGGAGATGAAAAAGCCTTTCGTTTGATGGCATTTATTTAAAGAAACAATCATCAGAATTATCAGTGTGCTTAGCTCGCACTGGGAAATGTAATGTCGTTAAGTGTTTGGATATTAGACAATTTAAATCCTCTCCACTAACACTGACAGAGCAATTGATGTAGCGTTATGTGCTAACGATATCTACTGCAATTCATTAACGTTAAATTGTAAAATGTACAAGTTTTTTATCATTTACATACGCTTCTAACATTTATCAGCTGCCGTTTGGAGTCGGCCGTATTTATTTGAAAACGCTATGTCATGATCCTCTCTACAGCCATCAGGGTTTCTTTTAGTGAGAGTCGGCAATATCATCATCTTGCTCATTGAATCCTGCATGCGGCTTGGAGGAAAGTCGTAAGGCCGTCTTCTCGAATGATGCCAGTGGCCACTACCCAGTTGTACAGACCAATTTGGCTTTATGGAAATGGGAGCTAATATGTCTTGATAAGATTTATGGGCGGTTTATTGTGTGTTCCTGAATACGGTCCTTGTACTGAGAAACTATTGTTCCTATGGTTTTCTTGTATTCTCACCACTGCAGTGGTCCTCTGGGGCCAGGCCAAGATTGCAGTAATTGTTCACTGTGCGAGTCACATCGCCTCTGTCGTTGTTTAACACTGTAAGAGACTGTGACAATTTGGAGAGAGGAAGTGATTAATAAAAGAAAATATGATCTGAGTCACTATCCATTCACATATCTAGCGATATGTAGCTTTCTGCAATCAACGTAGCCTGCAATTCTGTTTAAAATCTTTCCCTATTCATTTGTCAATAGAAATGGTCCAGCGCATTCTAAATATTACAACAACAAAGCTACCTCGAGTTTAGTGAAGGTAGACCTTTGGTACAGGGGATGCTCGTTATAACTTGTACCAGTCAATTTATATTAGAATCCACCGCCATGCGAATGATGAGTTTATGGTGTCAGAATGTTTACAAAGCCAATTATTGTTGTGTCGTGCATTGTAACTTTAACTGAGATCTCCCTCCCCATCAGTTCTTTTAATTAGGTCACATATAAAGAACTTAAATCTTTCTGTCAGTAATTCATCTGTCCGTGTGGATTTTTTGTCAATCATCCTGTAAACTAAGAAAAGAGCCCCGAATAGCCGTATTTGTTACTGGTACATACAATTCTGTGCATGAGTCTGGATCCCACTTGATAACCGATGACTGCCTAAATTTGATTTGCCTAACTCAGCTGAGCGCAAATAAGCCAGCAGTTAGTCTGATCAGGAAACCCATAAACATTGAATACTTGCCGCGAATTTACTCACGAACGATCATGCCAGTCTCGAACATCGTCGACGTTTCTCAGCTTTATTTTTATAAAAAGCTGTAAACGATCTGCGTGTCATCCCGCTTTATACACGTATCTGCTTATTACATTTGAAAAATAGCTGCCTCGGGTTCCATACTCCGCGGTCAGGCTTTTTTTTTATAGAATACCCCAGTTAGGTTACAAATAGTTTATTGAGTTTTATTCTATGTGTCTTGTTAAAACGTGTAATGTTGTCCTGTTATACATGAGCTAACATGACTCGGCGAGTTTGAGGGAGTGGTTCGCCGCTTCTATTCTGTTGCTGCATTATTTATCTAGAATGCAGCTTCGATGACCGAGTCCTCGTCAGTAATCATGCGGAATGAGGGGCGCCCACGGTGCCTTATGAAATAAACCAGACAATCATTTACCAGCCCTTGTTCTCTGGTAAACCGACACCCGCGCATTCTTATTGTAACAGATAGAAATCAACAGCCTAGAAACCAGAACTTCTTAATATCAACTCACCAAGATAATATGATAAATGTAACATTGGCTTGTGATTTGTGCTAGATTGTTTTAGGTTGCCTGTTCTTTCTATTGGCATGCCCGTGTAATATGGTCTCGAGGTCCCCGATACTGGCGCAATAAATCCCGAATGACTTTCTTTAATTATTGATCCTGGGCCAATTAGGTAGCGCTCGCCTAGACTGGGTTAATGGACCAACTAATGGCTGCTTCACACCCGTGTGATAGAAAGTGTTTTCTTTACTGCTCGCCTGCTCTGCTTGCTGACAGCATCTTTTCTCTTGTCCCTTGTGGTAAATATACGCTGTAAAATAGCAACACCACTATGTTTCTGTAGGTTTATGTGGCACACCTCTCATTTATTAAATTGTGTTTCCTAAATAGTTAAATCGCTCGCTCGTAATCAATAGTTAAGAAGCTCCAGAGGACACTTGCTCTCGTCTTCCTCCTCTTTATACGTGTATATATCCACCAGCCGAGAAAACCACGTCTACAGTATGACGCCCTACCCGAGTTATCGTCTGTGTCTGGCGCTACCCTGTATGTACATCACAGACCGTGTGCCTTCTTGTGAACACAATCACATATTAGCAAACTCTTGAGGGAACGTATCTTCTCATATAGCAGACATGTTTGATTTGGAACCGGAATAATAAATGTGACCAGAATCCAGGATTATTTGGACCTTCATTCTTTAATATCAAGGGCCTCGTTCTATACTGTTACTTAATCACGCAAGATTTCATCCAATTATTGCTCTAGATAACTGGGATCCTACCCTAATCTCTACTCAGTATTGACCGCTCTTTTCCATCTCGATGCTTGTTGGACGAATCCCTCGTACATTTGTCATTTTTATAATCCGGAACATGATCAACTTGTTTTATTCTTAAATGCCTGAACAATCGGTTCATCAGCACACACATCATTAGCACGTATGATGTAGCCCTTCATGCCATGCCCCGGTTCCACACATGAAATGTGAAAGCTTTTTCCTGGCGCTGTTTGATATGTTGGCCTGCACGAACTCGAGTCCAAGAAACAAAGAAGTCCCGCTGTGGCCAGGTAATCACATTACCGATTGAGTATGAATCATAATTTACACGATGAATCATTGTAAATAGATGTCTAGGGACTCCAATATGCCAACAGGAACGTTAGTTAGTCTATCAAGTATACTAGAATTCTAAACAATATGGTGTTCATTGCTATTTTCGTAAGTTTAAAGTAGAATATTTGCCCTTATAAGCTCATTTCGAGCAATCTCCCCGTACGTTTGTAACATCACAGGCACCATGATGTTGCCGCTGTTAATCATGAAGACACCACATAAAATAACGATAAGACTGGAAAGGTTTAACATTACTGCACTGCTGAATTCATCCTGACATTTTGGTGCCAATTTATCAGATAAAAAGAGCGCTAGTTGAGAGAGCTATCTCCTAAATAACATAACATGTCATGTAGTTTCAGCCATAAACTGTGCTCGGTATGTGACGTGAACTCTGTCCACAGACAGGAAGGAAGTAGTGACCACAAATCATTCACAGCGTTTCCGTGCTGGCTCTGCTACTCTATTGTCAGGCTCACGCGCACATATATACATGTACCGCACATCCAGTTATACTTAAACACATATAGCCCTGTCTGTGTGCGCGTATGTAACTCAAGTTAACCTGGACGCCACAAATTATGTGTAAATCAGACGGGCTTTCCTATGTGCGCTCACACGTGCTCCAGTAGTTGAATAATGATGATAACCGGTGGCTATTAGCTGGGAATTTTATATTACAGAGCGGTGCCGTCACTCTGTTTCTATATCTCTTATGTCACATCTGGCGGCAATGATAATTTTCCGCCATCCTGCAAGATTCAATTATACATAAAATAGGTGGATGGTTATCCACTCCCGACTGAGCTATCCATCAATAAAGTGACTTGACAAACAATTTGATTGCTACCAATGTGCCCTGTGGGGCATCACAGGTTTTGGGGACCCTAGCTCACGTGCAAGCTGTGAAACCATCATCTCCCCCATGCTTTTACAAATTACCTCGCAGTGTCCATCAAATCATCACTCGTAATGCTTTTTATCGCCGCTCTGTCTCGACAGGGCAATTTACATGCCAGTATCTAGCATGATGCCTAAAGTACTTCCATTTAATGTTTAGCAGCTATTTATAATTCACATCCGAGTATTTGTATTACGGAGTAAAAATACGTTTGCCGTAATCATGTCTGATTGCACATAGCAGTAATTGTTACCTAATATTAAAAGCGTTATTTGTGCTATGATATAATTTCCCTCATTTAGATGTAGTATGTCCTAACCTGGTTGAGGTGAATTCGAATATCCGATCGAACCCTTCCGGATTGCTTGATAATATTTGAAGGTCTCACAATGTTGCCCACAAATTATAAGTCAATTACATAAGCTGGATCAATATGACCAATAGCCCGATCTTTGTGCAACGGTTTTCCATATAAGCCGAACATGTCTCAAATTTCCATGCAGATGGTGATTAATCAATCGGAAATGATTACCTTTGATTTAATGAAACCAGCGACGAGTATGACCTCGCACCTGTCAGCGCGCGTTATACATGTAATCATTTCTGTGCCGCTATCTCTCTGTCAGTAAGACGACAATCACCTCCAATGTCTTCTCTTTACAGTTGTACACGCGAGAGGTGAGCGAATCATGTAGGATCCAGGGATTATTCTAACACAACCTCTGTCACATGGAACCGTTATATTGTTATTGGTACGTTTTTACCTCATTCCTCTTGTAATCTCATAAGATTCGTGTGATTTGCTGATTAGTGTCGAATGCCGTGGCAAATGTGCACGTATTCCTGATTTCTGTAGTATTGTTTTATCATGATGTGATGAGATACTGCTGTGATCTAGAGCCTCATGCTCCTAACAGTAACTGCTTTCTGTTGGATACTTTACTGTCGTACATCTCGGCAAAGTCAAGTCAGGTTTATCTTGCTAAATTATATTGCGTTAGCTGATGGGATATAATTGTGTTTAGAGACACTATACGGAAAATAAAGCAGCCATAATCTCACTGCAAACCACGTCTTACCCTTTGCTCTCGACAGTCTTTGTTGACTTTCGCTAACAGTAGCAAATATATTATCATCGAGATGAAGGATTGAGTTGTAAATCTTTTACGATATTTAACAACTAACGGAGAGCTATTTTACGATCACTATTCACTCTAGCGGTCTATAAAACCAGACCTATTGTTTAATGTTATCGCCTCGATTATCAATTTAGCTATTTTATATCAAGATTCTGTGTAAAGTGATCGATTTAAGATAGTTAGACCTGTGAGTGATTTACCATGTGGTCAGTTACTTGCGATCTTATGGACAAGGCTGTGTCATGTAAAGAAACCCAAGGCTTCGGAAAGCAACTTTCAGGTGTGCCTTGTTACCTGTAAAGTAAGTCACGCCGTTCACTTACGTGCATGCTATCGCTGCGTCATTTGATTTGTGTGAACATTGATGCCTGCCATGGGTAAGAGAGATTTATTTACAATCAATATGTTCGTGTGCAAGTTTTACCAACTTTATGTACATTATTCATCGTCGGCAATGGTCACTGACAGTTTCTCATGATTTGTTGAGGTTCTTCTTTCGCTCGATAAGCTTCGAGTGTACTTAGACATTGCAGTGGTGTTAATTAATGATGGAAATAAGTACCCACATGCTCGATCAGTTAGGTAAGTCCTTAAGATACATGCAAAAGGCACATACCTGTTACATTTATCTCACCTATTCTTAAATACGTTTTTGGTAAAGCTCGGGAGGTTGACAAGGTTTGTAAGCTTGGCAGACAATGAAGAAGAGGAGTTTCTAACTAGCCTAGCCATTTCTCTCATAATTCATTCTCGATTAGCAAAATACAGCATGAGTATGAACATCCTTGGGAGTGCACTTCATGGCTCTCAACGGAGCCAAAACACTCAGTGAGAATAATCCATAATGCTGATGCTCTTTGCCTGAGCTCTAGTGCTAATTACTCATGTTCACTTTTTTTAAAGTACCCTTTACAAGTACCATAAACATCCACGCTAGGATTAGTCTGCTAAACCGGAAAATCACTTTTAATTTCACATACCAAAACACCGCCCTAAACGTAAATATCATTACGCAGGTTTAGTTATGAATATGTGTGTATATAAGTCCTTCAGTTATTATCTAAATGTAAAGAGGTGACATGTTATATCGGCTTAAGTTGTCGGTTTAAAGTTTCAGGCAGGATGACGGGTAAAAAATGCGAACCACGTATCTTATTCATTCCACTTTTTAATAAGCTTTTACGTGAGATTAAAATCTGCTGTAGCTGCTTATGTATGGAGTGTTATATGCTATCCCTGGGATCGCCTGACATTGTAGAGAGCGCGAGACATTGTAAGGGTGGGTGTACAAAGTTAATGGATCGTCAGAGCAAACTCGAGGACCAACATGCCTGCGTAGAACGAGGGATAACTACTTGTACATGTCAGGAAAACGTGTTGATTTATATCCAAAAGAGTCACAAGGAAAATATTAATTATAAAATGTATTTGCTCCTATGTCAGGCTCAGGGCTTTAGTGGTCGTAAATCTCAAGAAAACATAAATTTCGTTCATATTTTGATTAGAAACCATATTTAGGGACAAAGTAAGTGTTTGGCCAAATACTGTTATTTCCATTTGTCAAATGAATACAGGATATCAGAAGACAGTCCTTATTTCTGTCCTCCAATCTTTTATATCTTTATAATTAATATGTTGTTGCTGGTTAAACTTGTGCTGCCCTTGTGCGCTCCCGGTACATGTATTCACGTAGATTGGCAATTAGTCGGATCGGAAACTCAGATGGTGAGTGTAATGTATAGACTTGGTTCTTTTTTATGTCGCTTGTACTATGTATTATCGTGTCTCTGTAACTGGTTGGATAACACAAAACCAATATCACATCAGTCCAGTCGTGATGCATGTTTTGTGTTTCATCACAATGGAGCGGCACTAAATTCCACCCGTGGAATAGACTTCCCTTTCAGTAATGAGGTCTATATCTGATATTTATTTTCCACACAGATCGTAGGTTTTAGCTGTTTTATGCAATTATCATTGTTTGGTTTAACTGATTGTGATTGGCAGCAGAAGTTTTTTATGTTATTTTTCCATTTCCTCTCTGGTTAATGGATGTGGGAAACCTGGATTTCTATTCCTCACTTGATATTCGTATGTGAATTGGTTGGCAATTTTGTCGCCATCTTGCTGAATCTACCAGCGCATTTTGATTGAGACATAGAGTTCGATTAATTTATGCCAGGAGTTTGTACTCCGAACTTGTTACATCAACTCGTTACAATAATGAATGTTATAGCAAACCGATTAATTTACGACTCTCTGTTGACTGAATGCGATTTCTCTGTCATATGATTGATGATCAACTTCACTTGTTTCTGATTATTTAGACTTTGTAGGCCAATCTTGGTAGTATTTTATCAAATATAGCAAGGGAAAGGATGTGTCGCATTAAACCCACACCTAGGACACCCGTGTATTCAGAAAATGCACCGATTCACCGTCAGCCCAATCTAACAAACGGTCACAGTAAATACACTTTTTTCGATTTCTTCACGAATTCTGATTCACTTTAGGTACATCTGTAAAACGCAAGGACGAGTAAAATGAAGGTAGATCCTTGTGTAAATTGTCTCAGCTGTTAAGTTTAAATATGGACAGGTGTGAATTCTGTTCATACCTTTTAAAGGGGTTAGGGTGTGCTAATACCATTCATATGATTTGCTTAACTACATTTCTTTTACCACCTAAACCTCACACACTGTCTAAATTGAAATAACCTCCTCGTTGTAAGTCCTTTATGTATTATATAGAGTGAAAATCTTACGCACTATTAGCTACCTAATCCTTCCATTCAAAATCAATTCATGTGGAGCTAATTCACATCGATGAACCATTAGGGACCCATTGTCCCATGTAGAAAATTCTTTGTTATGCTTGGGTGGAATTGGTACTGCGGTCAACAGCGTTAAGATTTTCCTCAACTACATGCAAATATGCGCCTCGCAAACATCATCACTTTGGAATGACACCAAGAATGGGTTATGCCTCCTCAAATCGGAATAGAATTGGCTATCGTGTTGACGTTCTTTCAGAGATTGAGATTGTATTGAGGATAGCCGCGGTATAGTTTGTCTTGGTGACAATATTTAATCAGAGAAACCTGAGCGACGCGACACTGTGCAAAGTACGCACGCGGACTGTGTCTGGCGTTCCTGATCGCACACATTGCTCATGCCTGACTTTCTTATAAGCTCCACGGCAAACTAGATGTTTATCTTCTCGGCTAAAGATTCCTCTGTGACGTTTCATTTACCCTGCGGATTCATGTTAGCCGTAATCTAAATATTCGGCTAGTGTAAAGTTTAGGGAAACATTCACCTCGTGGATGTGAGCGGAGTGAAAAACAGTTGTCACTGTCACAAAACAAGCAGAAGGAGCTCCGTGTCTTTACCCAACTACAAATTGGATATCAATTGACCTATTGAGAACTCCTCCAAGGATATTCCTCGTGGTTCATGTCTGATCACGGTTTATGTGTTTCTTGTCCACCGTCGAAGTGCTGTTCATACCTACTTCGGCACAATGAATAGCTGGTGATAAACAGTTGAAGAAAACTTCTGAGATACTCGTTGCACGCAATACGTCCTCCTCATTAATTTGAAGAAGGTTTTAAGGGCGGAAGGTAAATACTAGTCGATTAAAATTGAACCATATGTCATTAAGCACTCTAATATTCATTCAGGTACAAGCATAATAGCTATTTAATATTACTGTTTGTTTATGATAGAGCAGTTCACGATTGACTTAAACTTCAACTTTAAGTGGATTCTCAAATTGAGTGTTCAATGTTCTGCAGTTTTAAGGCATGTGAGTGAATGAATGGAACACTTAAGCTTGATTTTTCTCCATATTGCTCCGTACATATTTAAATCGTGTAGAGTGTTGAGTTATTGCTAGAGACATAATAACGGTTAACACTGATTGGTACGTTTAATTTATTCCACGTTGATTGATATTTTCCTATTCCGATATTCACGAAAACCTGGTTTGATAACTCGTAACTTTGAAATGAGCACATATTATGATATCAATTGTCCTAAGATGGACCAGCTAATATAATCTTACTCTAAGTACGCTAAAAAGATGGCTTATGCCTAAAGAAAGAGCCCCAGCTTGTTCAGTGGAACACCTTTGACCACTGCTCAGGTACAGATCACACTAGAGCTGATAATGCTCCTCTAGATTAAAGTATATTTGTATTGCTATAATCGCGGACATCTAAGCTTTGGTCGGGTCATCCAGGATGTGCCGACTTAAAGTGATAGAGAATCTTTTATGTAAACACGTCCCGTATTTTTTATCCATGCTAATGAATGAAACTTTGTTATGCTGCTCGGATGTATTCATATTAATGTCAACAGTATTGTGAGCTGGATATAAGTCTAATAGTCGCTGTGAGACTAAAAAACAAACAACCCTATCATACTTGTGATCAGATTTTGTTGATCTAACGGATTTATAATGACTTTTTATCCTTAAATTATATAGACCATATTCAAGTAGTTTTTAAACCTGCCAACGCCATTAGTAATATATGGATTATTCAACGTTACAGATTGCCTTGCCTGTAGTGAAGAGTTTTATGATCGAGATACTCTGACCGGTGGCTATTACAAGTGATTTCCAAGTCAGAATTTGGCGATAAGCGACCAATTATTGAGCAATTCAAGCCCCAAAGGTAAGTGCCCCACTCACTTTAAAAGTGTGCAATCATAACAGCATAATCTAAAGTTCTGTTTATTAAAATGTATTCTTAGTCGGCACTATATTAACTACAGAAATTAGCGGTTCAATCCCTAGCTTGCTGAAATATGTGTACTTTATGTAACATGCGATGAGTAACTGATGCGTTTTGTTTAAAGAGTCCCACTGCACTCAAACCCATCACTATAGTGTTTTGTAATAAATTTGCCTTGGATTTGGCAAATTGAAAGTGTTGAAATGCTGAAGATATAATGTGCATTAAGGGCTGCTTTCTTTGACAAAGTGTGGCGTTAAAGTTTCCTGCTCCGGTGAAATAGATCGCCGTTTAAAGAGGCGCTTTCAGCACATAATACACGGAATTGTGCGTGCATTTAACTGGCGTTAGGACATAGCCGTTGTCTACAGGCTTCATATTTCAGGTTTATTAGAGTAAAACAGAAGCCGAATGTAGAGTAAGAATGAATGGAGTGATAGAGGAAGTTTCACAGCTTGATATCTAGAATCTCCTTGGCCCATGGCGTATGCTGCAGTTTTTTTTATAATAACCCCGAACCCCTCTGGCACCGCTCTTCGCCACGGGAAAGTTTGAATATGTATTCACAACTGGCATCATTTCTAGTAATTACTAGTCAGAAAAACAAATCCAAATAAATTAAGATAATCATACATAATTATACCGTCAGCACATTTTCCTGTTCGTGTTGTTTTAAATAATTGAAAGCAATGTTGACGTTGAACGAAATAAATTGGAACACTTGCCAGTTTCCTGGACGCTAATCTTAACTGCTGCAGAGCCGCAAATTAATGCAGGGTCTCGATCGAGCTGAAACAGCAGTAAATATAACTGGTAGTAATATCTTAATGATGATAGAAGCAAACTTTAAACCTCTTTCCCAATCAGGTACAGCCCAGTCTCATTATTGATAAACGCTTGCTTCTCAAACTTCGCGTGTAATTTTCTTTTTATATTATGTCTTGGAGAGCGTAAACAAAGTTTTGCCATTTACCCAAGTGGTAACTTTTAGTTCTGAAAACACTAAGTTGAATTTCTTGAGTTGTGCACTTGAGTTTACTCTGTGTTTTTATCTGGTCAGAGCGGGCTATAAGTTACTAACTCTGCATGCAGGTTTGGCCGGGCGTGGAACAGACATGTGCTCCGCACACACCAAGTTCACCAACCACATACATGTAGCTAGTCTGT
>JAXGGS010229851.1:0-14224 GCA_035585475.1 Armandia brevis | reverse complement strand
ATCTGCTTACATGTGATCTGCTTACATGTGATCTGCTTACATGTGATCTGCTTACATGTGATCTGCTTACATGTGATCTGCTTACATGTGATTTGCTTACATGCAATCTGCTTACATGCAATCTGCTTATAAAGATGTGTACAAAATAATTGATTCTCTTGAAATTGCATTAAAAATCAACACATTATGACTATGAAGGACGGGAATGATGCAGAATTCGTCTAGTTTTGGAATCTAATTAACTGTATATATTTATCAATTTGCATATATCTTTTATATTCTTTGAAACATGACAAATATATCATTTAATTGCCCTTTGCTTGAAATTCATGAGACATTCTCTCAATGTCCAAATAGGATTGATATAAGTTTGCATAGGGATTTATTCAAAATACTCTTCCAAGAGAAAGGGCTAGTATTATCTTATTCACAGTTGTGAGCAGTGATTGTATGATTTACTTTTAACGCTTAACTAATTCAAAACTCTAGCCTTTAACATTTAATTTGTACATTTTAAGAATCAGACATGAAAAGAAGGAGTGTTTTAGTCACAGCAGTTGCTGTTTATGTTATTCTTACCACATTTTTCATCTTGGTGACAATATTTGGTAGGTTAAAAATGTTGGAACTTTAAAAAAAAAAAATTCTAATTGAATGCAAGTATTTGGAAACCTTTAGAGTTATTCCCATAGGTTTGAAACAAGGAAGGGATGAGGACGAATTGAATACTTCTGAGAACGCCACACCACCTGTAGGTAGCATGACAGACTGCTGGTTGTTTAGTTTCCCATTTTGGTAATATAGTTAATATAATGAGGTGTAAATACTCGTGATTAGGGGGCATATACATCATTTTTAGGAATGCACCCTGTACAAAGACCCATCTGTTCAGAAAATACCCCTGAATAGGCAAGAGGAGAAAATTCATAAAGAGAAAAATCGAAAAGGCGATTACTTTTGCAACATTTGAATTCAGTTGAAAGAATATAAATTTTCACTTGACATTATTTAATTGTTAATTAACTATTATGTTCAATGTGGCAATTAAATTTGGCCATTTTCATATTGATGTATCATAGATTGTTCAGTCGAAGGTAAAACATTTGTAATGAAGGATCCGACATTGAATATTGGCCCGATTACAGTAACCGTCAAACCGCCAAAACCGCCGCTGACAAATGTATGTATCCTATCAGTGCAATTATGTGTCTAAAGACTGTATCTACTAGATCATTGCATATGCCTTAAATTCTGGCATCATCGGTATTGTTTGTATGATTTCCGGATTTCATGTTTATGTAAAGGACCTCATTCCCAATCAGCAACAAACTACTTCAAATGAAGCTTCAAATGCCTACTATCGAAAAGGTAATTTATGTTGAATATTCCTATAATATAAGCAACTTACTTTTGACATAACGTCAACATATGATACTCTTGATAGCTTTACTGATGGATGTTCTAACTCACAGGAAATGAATGCCACCGCATTGGTGCTGACCCTCTATTCGAGAAAGGACGTGTCGATAAAAAAGCAAATTTGACCTACATATTTATAGGAAAATCCATTCAGAAAAGGATTCGATCTATATCATTCTACTCAATTAGAGTGGGAAAGCTCAAATTGGTATTATTTCAATTATTGGATAATAAGACACAATTGACGCACATGCATGCACCTGAATTCAAGGTCTTGTGGCAAAGTTCAATACTTTCTACAAAGCCAGGGACCAATCAGGTAACTTTGAAATCTAAAACAGCATAAGTACTTTGAACTTTGTTCTTCAAAATAGGACTTGAGGCAAATAAGTTTTTCTTAACATTGTATGTAGTTATCAATGGACAATTTGCCAGCTCTCCGAGGTGGATTCATTGGTTTTACGATGTTGGATAGAGGATTCATCCTATACAGACACCGTCCAAGACGCAACACTATAGGAAAAGAACGCCTTCCTTACTTCTATCGTCGTTGTGGTGTTTCATTGAACGAAACCTACCGATTTTATCGGTATGCCTATAGGTGAGAAAATCCTCTTTCATACTATATTGTCACGTATCATGAAATATAATAATGCAAAAATAACCTTGCATGATAAAAAAAAGTGTTATTAAGCGATACCAATCATTTTTAGAACCTATTCATTTGGACGTAAGGAGTGTTAAGAATAATGGTAATGGTATAGTGATTCTGTTACAACAGTTGACACCTAGCGTAAATCTGGAAAATGCTGTATTAAGTATGAATGTTGGAATTTATAATTATCATTATTATATTTTCGACACAATTGTCAATGAAGATACGGAACTGATATTCAGAAGTGTTGAAAGAGCATGTATCTGCTAGATGCCTCAATATGCAATTTGCAATCAGTGAATGGGTATGACTATGTTTAGCAAGTCGACCTGTCTGTAAAGGCTGACAGTCACTTGTGGTATTAAGGGTAATTTTTCTCAATTAAAAAAAAAATTCATTAACATATCATATCATAATTGTTCACATTATTAATTGTCATTTATCCCACAATTATTCCACTCATTTTAGAATATTAATGCCTATTTCTCTCTAATTCATACTATTTTATATGCACTCTTTATAATTATGCAATATTTTTTCATCATTCCTAATTATCCGGCAGATATTTTCATAAAGTCTCTATTATCCGACAATATCCGCACTTATCGTGAAATATATTCATGAAATTCTTGATCAACTACAAATATCATCCACACCATTTTAAACTATTCCGAACCATGACACCATATGTTAATTATTCTACAGTATTTTAGACCATTCTTTGCTATTTCTTATATTTTGGTAATATTCCCTGAGATTCGATAATATTACTGCTTTTATTCAACAATATTTTGATTCAATTTAATCTTAGAATCCTTATCCGGAAGAAACATTTTAAAATCCTTAATATTTATGCAATTATCTTACATAATTCTAGCATATTTTCACTCAAATCATAATTTTCAAAAAAACTTGCGCCCCTAGTTACCGTTACCCTACTGCCCCTCACACTCCCTGGGACACAGAGTCCCCGTTACCCAGCTGCCTCTGTCTGACGCCTGCCTGCCCACCTGTCTGCCTGCCTGCCTGCCTGTCCATATACCTGCTTGCCTGCCCGCCTGACGCCTTCCTGCATGCCTGTCCTTAGACCTGCTTGCCGACCCCCTGACGCCTGGCTGCCCGTCTGACGCTTGCCTGCCCGTCTGACGCTTGCCTGCCCGCCTGCCTGCCTGCCCGTCTGTCATGTCCTTGTTGACCGTCTGCCAAATTTTTCTTCCAACATCACTCCAGGGGGCAAACACATAGCCCTCGTTATCCTGCTGCCCCTCGCACTCCCAATGACACAGAGCCCAGCTCATTCAGCTCGCCTTCTGAAAAAAATTGAGGGCTGCGTTAAGCAATCTATCTAACTTTGTCAGAATCCTGTGTTAAGCAGTGTGCTGTGACAAAAACAGTTTTGCCCCCATTGCCTGCTGCCTACCTGCCTGCTTGCCTGCCTGCTTGCATTCCACCCTGCCTGCCTGTCCCTCTGCCCTCCTGCCTACTGTCTGCCTGCCTGTTTATATACCTGTTTGCCTGCCCGCCTTCCTGCCCGCCTGCCCGTCTGTCCTGCCTTGTTGACCGTCTGCCGAATTTTTCTTCACTCTCGGGGGCAAACACAGAGCCCTCATTACCCTGCTGCCCCTCGCACTCCCGGGGACACACAGGGAGACCTTGTTACACCCTGCTACTCCTCGCGCTCCTGGTCACACACACAGAGCCCCCGTTACACCCTGCTGTCCCTCATGCTCCCGGTAACACAGAGCCCAGCTCATTCAGCGCGGCGATTTACCAATAAAATATTGTTAGAATTTGTTTTCAGAGCGCTGTGTTCAGCAGTGTGCTGTGACCAAAAAAAACTTTTAGTCACTGTCAACCCAATCTATTTTGTACACCAATTTTAATTATCTGGCAATATCCGGCAATATCCGGCAATATCCGGCAATATCCGGCAATATCCGGCAATATCCGACAATATCTGACAATATCTTTTCAATAATCATGACATAATAATTATTATTCCGATCTTCACCCTCACAAATCCCAATTTATTTGTAATTATTTGCAATAATTTTGATACCTTTTTACAAATTCTTCTTTATCTTGTATCAATCTACCTCCTATCCATATTTAATCCTCCTCTAATTAATTTTCGTCATCATTAATTATTCATCATCATTCATCATTCTATAATAACATCAGAATGCCCCAAGTGACTGTCAGCCTCTGTAACTTGCTCACACGTCCTAGCTATGCTACGTTAATACTACAAATTCAAATACAAGCTGACGAACCTACTTTGATGAAACCTGACGTCTGCTGTAAGAAAGGGTACAATTATATCACACTGTTAAATAATAATGTTGACGTGACTGAGATTGTAGGATGATTATTCAGAATAGAAGATGCAGACTCTTACGCCTTAAGGCCATGGGGTAAATGTATAAAATTATTATCAGACACCAAAACACTATTGCTATAGTGAGGATTGATGAAAAGCCACCCCATTTAGAGTTCAAAGGTCTATGATACAAGACTACAAGAAAGGAACACCATTTTGAAAATCAAAATGATTGTCAACAACATTTAATTCGAAGATGTTGCCACAAATAGAAACCAGTAGCTGATTTATTTAGGAAAATGTTGTATATCATAATTTTGTTTACCCTATGAATGGTGTAAACAGCTGTTTATATTATGGAATAATCAATGTGTAGGTGTATTAAAGATTGAATATAGTAGAACATATCTATAAAAACACTTTTGCTCAATTCATGCTTCATAGATATGCATTTCATACTTATGAATGTCAGGTTACCAAGTATGTGGTATGTGGCTCATAGTTGTGTGGTTCTTAAAAGTTAAACTGTCAGCTGTAGGATTAATCCTTTACGACAAATAGTCCGTTGACTTTGTATTATCATTTAACAAGCTGGAACTTTAATATATATTTCTCAGGCGTAATGAACATTAAACATTTTTGCCTTTTATACTTCGGCAAAACTAAACATTTACTGACCTATGCTAAATTCATTCTAATGGACTTACAGATGGTTCCGTTATGCAAATTAAACTTAATATCACAAATGTCCAAATCGATAGTACAATTGACATACTTTTCTTAAATAACAGCAAATGAGCGAATGCACCATACTGTTACTAACAAAGGATTGTGCAGCTTCTAAGAAGAGAAAGATGTTTCTTCTAGCACTTGTCATACCTATTACTGCATACATTGCCCTTATATTAGACAATTCTGATGCCACACGTGGAAAGGAAAGAAATAAAACGTTTAGATATTTTAACAACAAAAAGTTCACTAGCATACCAGTGCACCTGAAACTGCAAGAGTGCATCAGTGTCCTCAGTTTCAATAACACAAAAATTACATACATCAGAGGTTTAACTTTCCAAAATAATCTTTGGTTAGACTCTGTGACCGATATAATGAAACTGCTAGAATGATACATGGGTCAAAACCTATGTCTTTTGCCTTGTCAGACTTTGAATGTGTGGAACGTCTCTGGGTCGACCTTAATACCATTTGACTTGGAACCCGCTAAATCTGCAAATAGGGGAGACGAAATCTTCTCGGAGGGCTGGAGCCTCGCGTGTCAAAGAATTGTTTTATGGTCTCCGGGAGGGTTGGTCCCTGTCTTCTAAACCACACTTGTGGGTGTGAGGGAAATTTTCAAATCTGTAACTAGTTTCAATATTGTGTGACAGAGAAAGTGATTTTGGCAGGCAGCGATATGATGTAGTCACATCTGACTGTACAGCCTGTCTTGATATTGTCGTGATTCTCAAAAGTGTATACCACACTTGGACAATACAAAATTTAAACATTAGTGCTGTTTTGAATAGTGAGTAGGTAGAATATAGGATATGTGTAGTTTTTTGGGGTTGTTTGGGTGGCAGTGTAAGAGTACTAGTGTACCCAAAGAATATGGCAATTTACAGTGCTTCATATTATTCCAGTAATCGAATAGAATAGTTAGGCCCCATAAACTTATTTAGTTGTTTCTCAGGCTTTTTATGAGAACGAGCGGCAGGTCAATTTCTTATTTATTTTTCCTTTTTGACCAAGGAGGGGGCGGGTGTGTTTTGCCAGGATATATTTGGCCTATGAGTAGTGCCATCTATTGATATAGGGACAACCATACTACTCTGGCAAAACCCCCTTGCAGAGCGGATTTTGACATGGGCCATGAGCCTTGCTCGAAGATCGTCCTCGTCTTTGTTACTGTTGCGAGCTGCAAGACTAAATGGCTGATATTTGCCATTGTTATTTTCCTAGGCTTTAAATCATGATTAAAATGTGTGTGTCTATTGCGAGGAAACCAAAATAAAAGAGAGATGCTCGGCAGAAGAATGAATCTGAACAACCGATCTATCATCTTTGAATTGAGAAGTTTATGCATATTTAGTAGCCTGACTGCATCTATTGATGCAATAATATCGGATCATTGATTACCCTATTAGTATCTTATAATCTTATATGTTAATGAGATACATACTCAACAATACATTTTAAATTAATTGTATGAGTCATCTGACACACTTCGTTAATTCTGCCCAAGCCTGCATGCGACAATAACATATGTTAATTTTATATTCAAAGTGATAGTTTAAACTAAATTTACTAGATTTGTTTATTCTATCTGAAGTGCAACAACAGCAAAAATTATATGAAACATATTGGATTATTGGTGTGTATATATTAACATATCATGTTTTGAAGAGAGAAACAATAAATGTACATAAACCATATACATATATGAAGGTAGGCAATTTGAATGATCCAGGCAAAAATGGAGTAATACACGAACAGTCAATGAATTTTTTGTATAGCAAAACTATATATTAGGAATTTGTTGAAAGATACATAAATGGAAATACTGAATGTCAATTTGAAATTTCATATTCACCAGGCCTTGAATGTGATATATATATATGAATTTTGTACTAATTAAGTCAGTTGACCCATCAGCATGTGCGCAATCATCTATGTTTCTGTCCTTAAAAGTAAAACTGTCAGTATAATTTATTCATATGATTATAACAAAAAATTCCCTTGAATATGAATTAAGCAGTCTTGCTATTATTTAACGAGCTTGTACTTAAAAATATATTTTTCAGGTATAACAAAACTATCAAAAATGAAAGGTTTTATACTTCTATCAATCGAAAAATAAACTGACCTATGCAAACTTCCTCCTGATGGACGTAAGGATGGTCTCGCTATGAAATCATTGTTTTTAAAAAAGTCCAAATAAAAAGAGCAATTGATTTTTCTTCATTATATAAGTGCAAAGAAAGTATTGATCTAGAAGTGAGTACCTTCTTAGCAGAGAATGATGGGTCTGCTAGCGCTCTTCATAACAATCACTTATATTACGCTGATATTGATGAGTTCTGATGCCAGTTGTCCAAAGAGAAGAGATATAAAATATAGATATATAAACTATAAGAACTACACTAGCATACCAACCGACTTGAAACTGCCAGAGTGCATCACTATCCTCAATTTCAGCAACAATTAACTTATATGCATTGGAGGTTTAATTTTCCAGAAATTCAAATTGCTGAATAGACTCGCACTGGATAAAAACTTGTTGACACAACTCGCACCATTAGCTTTCAGAAATGTCAAGCTGATTATTCTGTCTTTGAATAAGAATCAGCTTGAATGTGTTCCAGATTTAAAAGAGCTTCGTTCGACCCTCAGACAACTGTTCATACAACAGAATCTTCTCCACATGTGTTCTGCAGATATAGAATATGAATCAAACTTTTTGAAATTGCAAGAAATTGACTTGAGCAAAAACAACCTGAATATTTTGCCTGCCATAATCATGAGATCCCCCAAATTGAAACGTTTAAATTTGAGTTATAACAGATTCAGTACAATTGTTAAACTGCAACATCTGTTTTATATTTCTAGTTTTAGGATAGATTTGAGTGATAATCTCATGGTGTGTGATTGTAATGCGAGGTGGCTTCAAATCTTACAATCAAATTTTAAATGTGACATAAATGGACCATTTCCAGGCCAAGAACTACAGCAGATAACTGTTCGTCAGTTAAATGGCACATGTCAAACTATTGAAGGCCACACTGGTAATTTATCATTAATGAAGTGACAATGCTTGATACTTTGTCCTTTAATTGATAAATAACAATATAATATGTATGAGAATGGAATTTTCCATTACTAAACTCTATTTCAGGAATTCTTACATCCACTGTATTTCCAATGCATTCGGAATCAACATTAGAGTCATCTGCCATCAGTAAAACATGGACGGAATCAAGGTCATTCGTTTCTGACCCAGCAGATGAGAGAAATCAAGCCTGTTTTGGGTTCAGTTTTGATTACCATGCCATAGTTGTAGAAGCAGTGACAACATACCTCTTGTATACTATTGGTTAGCAGTATTTTGTTTATACAGTCGGAATCAGGATTAAGTAAATGATGATGGATTTTATATTATGTCAGACAATTTTGTGCCCAACACATGTGTAATGCCTGGTAATTAGATTCTAACGACAGATTTGATATGATTTATCCAACTGCTCTTGAATAGCGACATTATAGTAATGGAGGACTATGGAGCAATATAATCAAATCATGACGATATATATAATGAAAATGCTACAACTAATTGATTATTTGTCATAGAGAGGATATGACAAATAATCAATATCCTTCGACTAGAACGATATATGTGTGTCAGAACCCATGTCCTTTGAGAAATGAGACTGGGTGGAACATCTCGGGGTCGACGTTAATATCATATGACCACTTGGAGCCTGCTAAATATGTAATAATTATTGTGGAAAATACAAAGGGATCTTGGTAGGCAGCGGTATTATATAGTAACCTTGGACTGTAAAGAGAGTCTTCATATGGTCCTGATTCTTAATTGTTTATACCAAGCAAGAACAATAAAAAGTATAAACATAAGCACTATTTTGAATATTGAGTTGGTAAAATATACGGCAGATTTTCAATATGTATAGTTATATTGATTGTTTGGATTGCAATGTAAGACTACCAGTGTTTGCAAAGAACATGACGACATGCAGTGCTTCATATTTTTTCAGTACATGTAATTGAATTTGAAAAAAGAGTAGCAGACAGGGCATATATAGTTTGATGGTCATTCTATTGTATTGATATATTCACCCGCTACTCATATCGGTTAGTATAAAAGATAGTCAGTTTTTCTTTGCTTAAAATGAACCAAAGATTGGTAGTAGCCCATGCAACCGTGCCGAGAATGGTCTCCCCAAAATAGTCGGTATAAATGTGAAGCAGAGTGGTTTATGCGAAGTTGGAAACAGCTTGTCTCAATTTCTTTAGTAGCCTTGAATAAGCCAGCTAGGTGCGGCCCTTTTTCACTAGATGTCCGTGTTGTCATCGAACACTCTTCAGTTTCTCCAGCAAGCGTGTCATCTTTCAAACACTCTTACAGTGTTGTCCATTTGAACAATGCTATCAGAGATATTTATCATATATACATATACTGAATTGAACATTTTAAGCATATAAACATATATATCCAGTTTGTGGTTAGTAGCTCTGAGAAATCTTCATAAATTAAATGCGGGCGCAACCGATGAGGATCGGATGGGAATGAGGATGTGACTTTTAAATGTACATAAGATTAGTATTCTGAAAGACTATTTGTTACTAATGTGCATTTAGAACAATATCCCTCGCATATTTATAATCACGAAGCCGCAGGGAATATATTCACACTAGTATTAATTCAAATCTTTAACCTCAATTCTCCTTAACCAGCCTGGAACAGAGAATTAAAAACATAAATCATCCTAGCTGATTATAAAATGACACGTCCAAATAAACCTAACATAAATCCTGGGACACTGATTGGCAATTACAATATTGTTTATCAAAGTATTTGGGGGATTTTTACACAATCAGATGATCCTAATCTGAATTAGGTCATTCGTCATACTATTTTAGTGTTTGTGAGACATAAAAAGTGGCTTGACTTTGATATTTCACAATTATGTGATATTGTACTTTTGTGTTTTCTGTTAAATCTTACACTTATCAGTGAAACTATAGGATTAAATTTACTTTTGCTGAATGAAGCTTAGACAACTAAAATAGGCACAACACATAATTCAAGATTTGATACTTTGATTCTATATTTGTAATGTATTTGTGGGTAGTTTTACAAATAAGTAGGATTTGAATCTTGACAAATCCATTGTTCGATTAACACATCCTAAACATGCACCTATTGTTTTTAACATTTATTGTAATACATCTTTCGTTTTCGCTAGGAGCTATTTCAAGCATCATTTTAGACTCAGCATTGCAATCATCAGCATTATGATTACTTGACTTGGTGTGAAAGTTGTAGCTGCATCATCTAGTAAGGACAAATACGAATTTTAAATTATGTTGCTGGTTATGATATAATAATTACGTTCCTCCAACCATGCTTCTTTTAAAACTCCTGCACGATGGTCAATTACAACCTAAGAGCAATCATGTAAAATGACTTTATGAAATCAGCAAATTTTGGTCATATAAGCGGGTTTCTTGGATGATTTGTTGACAACCGACCCATAGCCCTCGCAGCCCACTAACTGTTGTGCGGTGTGGCTGCTAACGAAGTGTGACTAAAGATCGTCCTCATCTTTGTTACTTTTCCGAGCTGCAAGACCAAATAGCTGATATGTGCCATTGTTTTATTCCTAGGCGTTAAATAGCGATGAAGCCACGTGCCTCTTTTTCGGAGAAGCCAAAATTAAACAGAGATGCTCGGCAAAAGAACGAATCGCACCTTACCAGAGGAGCGAGCCAGAATGTACAACATCTGTTAAAAGGGAACCTCTGGTAGGCAGTGATCATGGTCGGAAGATTGGATTGATCGTAGGAAAACATTGACCAATGTGTAGACATGCATGAAAGTACGCAAACGTACCTTTAGTTAGTGGCATGATGAAGAACTGGATATCTGACATCTCAGAATAATGCAACAATTCTTTGCGATAGTGTGTTGTGAAATAGGTATTGTCGGGGAAACTGTTTGTAGCTTCACGTGTTGTGTAAATGACTGTACTGTCACGGCCACAAGCCTCAGCGTTTGTGAAGTTGTATTCCTTAATAGGTTCTTTATATAGAAACAAGATAAGGTACATTCAAGCAATATTCCTGATTAAAACAAGAATGTGTCAAAGAGGTCAACATAAAATGTATGTTACGCTCAAAAGAATTTTTTTTTCTTCTGCTTAGCATAAAATATTAACTAATTTAAAGAAAGAATACTAAGGGTTCTTCACCTTGATGCTTCGAGCAATCCAGATTTTCCATCCTTGGGTCTCTGTGGCACCGAAAAATATCCATCTGTAATATGTCAAAATATATAATTTATATCAATGTATATCTGCCGTAGTTAATACATATCTCATATCAATCATGTATTGAATAGTTACCTTCAGCAGTTCCCTTGAACAACAGCAAAGCGGGTTTTTGTTTGCCCAGAATTCCCATAAACCTGGTAGTAACTGTGTCATATCAGCTGGTAGCGAAGTGATTTTGTTATATGACAGATCAAGGTGGTGCAGTTGTTTGGCCATCAGAACAATAGAAGGCAAGCGTGGTAACAGGTTCTTTTTCAGTGTTAGTGTTGTTAGCCGTTTAAACTCTATTTGACCGTGTATGTTTTCAGAGCAGTCATGTGATATCTCATTATTATTCAATGCCAAGCTTTCCAAAGATAAGTGAATAGCTCCAAAGTCAGGAACACATCCAAGTTTGTTCACTGACAAATCTAATACGACAAGTTCAACATCATAAAAGGCGCATGGAGATACATACCTTAATTGGTTAGATTTCGCTATAAACAAATTCAAACTGTTATATTTACGAAATGCATAACCAGACAGTGTTCTGATTTTATGAAAAGGCAATTTCAATTGATCAACAAGCTCCAACTTGATATTTCTCACGATCTGTGGGATTGAATGGACTCGTTTACCCTCCAATGTAAGGGTAATTGCATTTGTGTCAGCATCACTAGACACATATAGCATAAAATACATTGCTAGCCTCAGAGAGTTGGTCATTTCTAGTTTATACGTCTGAAAGCATGTACTGAATATTTTATATAACAGCGGTTGCTCTCTTTCTGTTAGTAATCAACACTCCTAACAACATGAATTAATATTCATACCAACGGTATCCTGTTCTAAGAGTCTTTCCTTAAACATTTGTTAATAAATCAATTTCATTTTCAAACTCCTTTTCATTTGATTAAAATTCTAGGTTGGCAACACATATTTTTGTAATTAGTTTGAACACTTAAGCAGCTTTCACTAAATAATATATATATGGTGTTGCTGTGAATGTATTTCAAGGTTAAACACAAATAGAGTTAGCCCTGACACTGGTAACATTTTATGATGTGATACCTAGATAGGCGTAGATTGCTAAGTGCAGTCTTGACATAAAACCCAAAAGTACCCATAGTGTTGAATATCACAATACCTTTGCAAATATATTTGATATCTTCTGTAATGATTATGTGAAAGATTGTATACAAATTTGAACAGAATCCACAATTTTCTTTTATAGTCGTTCATAAAAATGTTGCAATAAGGAATTCAGAATGCATCAGATTATTGGATGTCAACGCAAAATGTATTTTCTTATATATAGATGTTTATCAAATTACTATGAACTCAGACCAAACATGAAAATGTGATCCATGATTTTTATCAATTTTTGTTATTGTTTTAAACCGTTCAAGTTGTGTTTCTGTTCATTTCGTCTGGGATGATCAAATAGATTTGGACTTAACATAGAGGATACAGGGATGAATCGAATGGCGGATTCTTGCATCCGCTTTTTTATGTTTTTGTTTGGTCATAAAGTAGTGATATGGTGTTTTAGACGGGCGGCAAAATTAAATCCATGGCCTCAGCCTAAATCCCCGTAATGGGAGGATATCTACATCGGAATTTTTGTGTTTGTTTGGTTCTAAAACATGTCCCAACTGAGTTGAAATAGTCAATTTGTATTGTATCCATGCTACTATTGTGCAAAATGCATAGTTTTAATTTGTTTATCTTAAGGCTAACTATAAGTCATGATGCTGCCGAATTTCCGAGAAGAGGTCAAACTTCACAAAAGTAATTTAGTTCAACTTGGAGCTTCTGTTAATGGCTTGATGACAAAATTGAAAGTTGTATTACTTCGAATCAGCTTCAATTGTAAATGTTGAATAGATTTTTTTTAAGGCAGTGTAAATTTCTAAATAACCTCCGGGATGCGACCGTCGCGCCTACCCTCCGTGTACGCGCATGCGTAGCTATAGATGTCCTGAATATAAATAAAAAGCCGCCCTTCGCTTCGCATCATATTTATATTCAACCTAACCCATTTATTTGTAGCAGGCACACCATTATCCCTAAAAAAAACCTTAAAAATATCAATCTTATTCCCCCCCAACCGACCTGCGTCCATTACCGATGGTTATAGTTGTGCAAGGGCTGGGGTTATTCATTCATCGGTTGTTGGTCAAACCCCTTTTAGCCTCACGCCTTTCTTTTGCTGGTCTTATTGGTCGTTCGGTCTTGGTTTGTGATGTACCACCAGTCTTTGTCTGTGTGAACTGTTCAAAATACTTTCTATGCTTGTTCTGCTACAATGACCGTTTCTGATATGACTCCTAGAAGCCAGTTCACTTCTTCACCAGCCAGCACCATACATATAGATAAATCATATGGATTTGATTGACAATCACTGCCTCAACAGTTTTATTGTTACACCAAAGTTTTCGATTTTAACAGATATGTTTCCTTATCCTAATGTTTCGCCATGCTCCAACGAAAATTCTAAATGATATTCTAATATGCAGAAACTTATTCATCCAGAAAAATTTCAGGAACGCTGAACATTTCCCATCACACAAATTGAACAGAGAATACCCGTCCCATGTTCGAATATGTCGCAACATGGCAGCGCAACGTTAAAACCTTGCAAAATTTCATATTCTAAAATGTGTGGTAATTTTGTAATGAGTTACACAATATCGGTCAAAACAACTTCAAATTGAAAAATATTTCTGTAAAGGACAAATTTATCTCTAAAGTGACGATAAACAATTGTCGGGAAAATTAACTGGG
>JAXGGS010229740.1:0-15631 GCA_035585475.1 Armandia brevis | reverse complement strand
TGAGCACTGTTTGGTGAAATAAACATATGAAATTGGCGGTTCGAGTGACATTTGTTAAGAAAGTGGGGGAAAAAAACACTTGTTTTTTGCCTCAAACCGGCCTCTCAGATCGGGCACCTGCTTCACATGAAAACGTCTGCCTCGACCCTAGTACATATTAGTAGTATTGTGGGTTCACGTTCATCGATGGATAGACCTTTAATTAGATTATTTCATCTATCTGCCATTCATCCATAGCCCCGGAAGTGGCAATTAACGCCAAAACGTCGATCGATATCGACGCTACTCTTCAGAGACTACTCTTCAGAGGCTACTCTTGGATGACTACTTTTGTGAGACTGCTTTTGAGAGACTACTATGATGTATAAGATCTTGGAGATGTTATTTGTGATTTATTCTATTTTATTTGAAACTAAAATATAAAGTTACAAAGAAGTGTCATCATGAAGTGAGTTGAATAACAATTTATAGAACTATTCTAAGATAATACTTTTTAAATGTCCAATAACATATTTCTAGTTCCTATCAGATCTCTCGACTTGTGATATATAAACATCTTGTATTCAATGAAATAAATTTAACAGTAAAAATAGTTAACTAACTTCAACATTTTCAAAGGCACAGTCAGATCTTAGATCTCAGAGTTATATAAAATATCTAGCACCCAATAATTCTGTTCAACACGAATTCTAACATATTTACATGAATCTCAGATCGTTTTAAGCGGACGGATACGGAGCGGGAAGATTTATATTCTGGAAATACTTAACGCTTCAATCGTATATCTGAGTTATAGTGCATTTTAGGTGGATGCTGGTGGTGGTGGGATACTAATATCTAGAAGGGGGATGATGGATGAATCATGCTCACGACATGTAGAATTATACATTGCCATAACGTTTCCCCTCACGGGTGTAAATCCCATCAGCGATCGATTCATCTCTTCTTCATTGACTATCGTATCTTCGTTTAAGTCGATGAATGACATTTCACCCGCATTTTCCGAGCAAGGCACATCACGAGGAGGAGCAAGAATGTTTTGATTAATGTTCAGCTGGGCCTGAGCGTTTTGTAAAGCTTTCAGCAAGTCTTCGGTATTGAGAATGAACATGTAAAGAGGTGTTTGCGGCGAGGTAAGGGGGTGTTGTTCCACTTCGTTTTCAGGATCGTTCTGGGTAGTTTGTCTGCGTTTTTCTTTACACTCACGATGCAGCTTCCACACGTACTTGATAATAACATAAAGAGTTCCTACACCCGCGCTTATAAATCCAGCAATTCCTCCTAGAGTGTAATATATATTGTCAGATGAAAAATAGTCTATCTCATATGAATTTTTTTCTGAATCCTCTCCCGTAGTGTCAATGTTTGTTGCAATCAGTTCCGGACGTTTTTTCATGATAGCTGTCTCATCTTCAGTGGTTTTAGGATCATTCTTGACAGCGTCCTTTTTCTTCTCCGGGTTTTCAACAACAGGAGCGTCCTCTTTTTCTTGTTTTGGCTTTGTTTCTTCCGCGGTTGGTGCTGAAAATACAACGTGATAGTAGTTATATGTTTTGAATGATCAGTTTATTGATCACAACAATTAGATGAAATATTAATAGTGAGAATTGAAACATACCTGTAAATGATGAAATAATGCGATTATTGTTTATGGGAATTTAGCCCGCAAGAATAGGAATAATGTTTATACAAATATGTTATATGTTGTCAAGGCTTGGTCTCTACATGTATGTTAGTTTATTAAGCATATAGATACATACCGTCGATATCACAACTAAGAAAGTTAGCGACTATTACTATCCACTTATGTACATCTCTACACTGGCTTTGAGAAAGAACACTATTGAAAAAACTAATTCTAACTATACTCGGGAAAAGTCTCTTCATGCGCGATTCACTAAGATTTTCGTTTATATCCAGGATCATTCCATCTATGTTAAGACTCCTTATCTGAAGATTTGTGTCAGCATCCGATGGGATAGTATGTCGTTTTGGGGGTGATCCGCAATCTAATAGTCCGATTCCTTTTTGTAAAACACATCCCTCGAACAAATGGTCACCTATTTCACTTATTTTTACGCTTTAAACGGTGCTAAATAGCACAGAATAGAAGAAAAACAGCATGCTTGTTTGAAAGTGCTTCTCTTTTCGAAGAAACCGGATGTCCTGTTTAGGTAAAACACGAGCGCGTTGCAACGGGTTTTTTTGTTTTGGTCAGTAGTATGCAAAGTAGTTAGGGAGATAATTACACACAGCTAGAAGACGCGACTCGACTATTTCTTGGATTTACATATATGGAAGTACCACCTCGAATGTTCATTTCACTTAATTCGACGTCATTTTCCTCCCTGAGCTGATGTCTGTTATTCATAAAGTTAATACATCGAGTTCTAAGTCTGAATATTCGCGATATTATACAAATTATCAATGCTATAACAATCGTGCCAAATACAATAGTAGGGATAACAATTTTGAAGACAAAGTCGAATGATTTAACAATACTAGCAGTAGGTATTGTCTCTGTGCTTGGGAAATAAAAAAGAGATGTCAATTCAATAATAGGTCGGCTGGTAAAGGATTCGGTATTTCTAGGAGTTTCAGATATTTCATTTGCACTAGTAAAATCAAATTTCCTGGTGAATGTTGCATTAATAATAGTGGTCGTATTTAAAAACGTTGATGTCATTGGATTAAATGATGTTATATTATCATTCTGACCTGTCGTTTCTTCAATAGTGACACGAGTAACATTCACTAAGGGTGTTTCTGTTAAATTAACTAGAGGCGCGTTTGTGGTGCTTTCCCAGTCAAAGGTCTAAAATACAATACATTAGCATTAATCATTCATTTAATGCGATAAACAGTGACTCTGTTAGTAAATAAGTCTGATCACGTACTTGGAAAGGGGTTGATGAATGAGTGCTTGTGTAATTAATGACTGATTTGGTGATATCACTAGAGGTTACTGGACTATTTGTTGCCTGCTCTGACCTTGTCTTATCTTCAGTTAAAGTACTTAGCCGGGCGGTCGAAGTCTAGGTGAATATATAGCTTTTAAAGCTTATAGAGGATGTATCGTGAAATTCAAGTAAAATCAAGTAAAATCAAGTAAAAATAAGTCGTTTTACCGTATATCTGTCACAATTGCTAACCACACGAATATAACTCGGCCATTTCGATATCGTCTCACAGACTTCACGATTTGTATCCCGGATATTCAAATATTTTAAATTTGGCAACCATCTGATGATAGATTCATAAGTATCCATTTGTAACTCCGGATTTCCTTGACAGGAGAGCAGTGTATAAAAATGCTCTGGTACTTCACCAGTCGGGAGTTTTTTAAGCCGCATAAAGCTGCAATCGATCAACTGCGTAGCTGGGAATCTCAAGCATTGATCACAATGAATTCCGTGATTTTTATACACAAAAACGAGACAGCTTAACACCAACACTTTCCATGATAACGCCATGTTAACAAGAGCTCTTATACACGCGTCTCACCCTCGCATTCAAATGATCGCTCTGTCTGCTATAAGGCCCGTCTAAATGTTATCGCACTGCGTTCATACATGTTTAATACAAGGGAGATTTGGTCTTATATAGGTTAACGATTGTTTCTTTAGGAATCGCGCCATATATGAGCGACAAAACAAAATTCTAGAATTTCATAATGTTTGGCTGTAGTTTTGGCGACAACATGATTGTTAACATTTATTTTCCCCCATGCTGATAGAATATTTAAAACGCACAAGAAATTTACGTGAATTTTCAAGGCGCGCGATCTCCCAGATATTCAAGTTTTAATCTTTAGTAAACATTTCAAGTGTTCTTATCGAGGCCGCCGCATTTCTAGTGATTCGCTTTTCAATGAATGCTTGACCGCTCCACCTGCCCTCGCGTGCGATCCTAAATACGATACTAGAATCATGCTTAACCGGGAATCGCCGAATTCATTTAGAGGGTCATTTGGGGGGATTGATCACACGGGACCTTTAGCGTCCATTTCCCGGTACGTGATAACTGACTTCATGAGTTGATTATAAAACCGGACGGTTTTTAGCTAAAAGCTTTATTCAATTATATATTCCACGTGAGGGAATTCTTTTTCTGGACATCACGAATCTTTCTGCGGGGCAAAATATGATGCGCACATGAAGTGGGGGAAAACCATTGTCTTTCAAGAGTGCCTGAAACTTTATATTTCAAAGGAGCACCATTGTCATATTCAAATGAATTAATCCTCCCTGAATAAAAGTGTCTCAGCTAGAAGGACAATTCCATTATCGCTCGAGATTTCACGGCAGCAAGACGTGAATATTAGTCGTACATCATTTATAAAGCCAACCTGAAATTTGACATCTAACATAGTTCTGTGATTTTCACTAAGGATATATTGTTTTGTGTTTCTTGGAGGCATCATTCCAGAAAGTTGACATCATAAATCTATCGTGAGCTTAATTCAGTTCGTTTTGGAAGCTAGGATTACAAATATATCGTGAGGACTTGTGTTGTGGCAAAACTTTCGTGAATTATATCTTTAATTTTGATCCAAGGAGCGATAAACATCGTAGCGCTTGCTATTTCATTCATAAGTGAGATCTGAGAATGAGAATCGCGTCTATGAATGCTCACGGTAAATATTTTTGACATTGACATCTATCAAACACATCTACCAGATTGTTGAAGTGAGCAATTTAACTGTTAAATACCTTGATTGCCGTGCTAAATAATAGAACTATTGCATGCGGATTCGGTCGTGAGAAGAGACATTTATTAAATATATATATCACCTGATAATTGGCTGATTTTTGTGAGAACTGAGGTACGGGAGCTTGGAAACAGAAGAGCGGGGGTTTGAGCGTGAGGAGGAGCTTACGCACGTAAGGGGGTGGTGCACGGCTTATGCGATAGAGGCTGTCGTGTATGCGCCGGGAAGCAGACACACTAGAATAAAACAGAAGACGGGAGACAAATCTATGCAGAAGAACTAAAAACTGACAAACGAGAGGTAAGCATAGGAAGAGCGCGAGTGTGTTATTGACGGGAGGGGAGGTATGATCTCAAAGATCTGTGACTGAGGTGCTTTAACTGGAGAGAAAGTCTAAAGAACGGGAGTGAAAATAGGATTTAAAGATTGGATTTTGATAAAAAGGAAGTTAAGACTAGTAGTTTAATAATAATATCCACACAGAAGAAAACAAAGCTCAAAAAAGAGGAGGAAAACATCTATCAGTGAGAGAACATTCCAAACGCCAGATAAGTCAAAAGTATGGAATACAAAGTTAGGCAGCAAATGTGAATTTGGTGTATGGAATACAAACTTGGACAAAATACAAACTCGTTTCAAATGAACTATAGAAAACATATGTGAAGAGGAAACTGTAACACATTATTTGGAATATAAAGTGTCTGAATAATAATTAAGGATTAAACTAGGACAAAGGAGGCTCATTCATCTGACAAATTGGTACTGTAATCATTTACTTGACATTTTTGTCTCAACATAACTCTGACTGGTACTCTTATATGGTTGACACTCATTGATTATTTCATATGAGTCAGAATATTTAGCATGACTAAGTTGGATGTGTTGCTATTGATATATTATGGACCTTGATATTGCTTTGTTGAATCATATCCATGTTGGTGAGCTCACAGCCAAATATCTTAAAAAATTTACAACCAATATTCTTGATTTATTGAAGTGTGAAAAGTGCAAACAAGTACCATCACCCTATCCATCTGGTTACTTAATATCTTGCAGTAACAAGCATAAAATTTGCAATTATGTGTTATTATCCCTTCTTTGACTTATAAATATTGTCCATTTTGCAATATTCGTTTACCACTTGAGGAAAATCACCTTGATAAAAAGTCAATTATTAATCAATTGTACCCAGATCTTGTCCTATTAATAAGAAGTGTCATAGACATTTGTCTTATTTTAATATCATTAATCACTCATTCAGTTGTAATTACAAAATGTTGGATTGTCCCATAGAAAATTGTCCATTTAGGGGGAATTGGGAAAGTTTGCGTGCACATTTATTATTGAGAACAATTCATCTAGATGTTCCTGAAATAAAATTTTCCAGCAAAACTATTCGCAATGCCACTGCCACAGGCAAACTCAAACTAGCCAAATTATTTGATTTGACAAATCAATATGATTGGCAATGCATTAAAGTTTTCAATGATTATGAACCCACAGATGTATGGGAAATTGGTCAATTTTTGATTTGTTTTCGAACAGAGGAGATAACAAATGTCAATGCTTTGAATATTAGTTTCAGTAGTAGACAAGACATATTCTACAAGAAAAGGTTTAGTCGTTTGGTTGAAGTTGTGGTTTTAGATCTTACAAACAAAGGAACTGATTTTGACATAAAAAGAACCTATCAACTTTCATTTGTTAAACCTATCACCTCAGAGAAGTGTTATGGTATGACTCCTTGTAATTCATTCCCTCCTTCTCCTTACATCTCTATTGGTGATTTGGCTATTGGTGTTGGATTCTTGGACAAAAACAATGAACGTCCAATCAAAGCTTTGTCTCATGCATGCCTATATGAGTATTCAGACAAATCACAAGATGAGCTTGTAGAAATTAGTTTTGTGGCTTTTTTCCCAGGATTACTAACATGTACTAAAAACACAGATGTTCCAGTTCTGCCACTGATTGTTTCTAATGAAAATACTTCTTCACCACTTAAATCTCATCAAATTCCACCATTATCTAAGAATCTAGTATCAATGACCTCAAACAGAGCCACCGCTCAAAATCTAAAGGTACCTGTCCCCGCAAATATGAAACAGAAAATTATAAACAACATTGCTATTGTCCCAAGACCACCACCCCAACAAAGAAGAATAGTTATTACTCCAAGGCCTCAATTTCTTCAACAAAACAGGATGTCTTTTATTCCACAAACACCAGTTCAACAAAATAGAATGGTTAACAATTCTAGAGCCCCTTTCCATCAAAATAGAATGCTAATCAATGCCAAAGTTCCACCACAACAAAGTAGGGTAATTATTTGACCCAATTTAGCTATTCAACAAAATAGAGCTCCACCCCCTTCTGAAATAATTCATCATCAGAATAATTCTCAGTTTGATTCAAGACAAAATATTCTACTCAATAGAGGTTCTCTTGAAAATAATCAATCATTACCCAGCATTTCTTCAATATACAGACCCCGTTCAATGGGTAGTGAACATCCTTCAACATCATTTATTCCCATTTTTGAAGAACAAAGAGAACAAAGAGAACAAAGAGAACAAAGAAAAACAAGTGGTTTTGTTTCAAATAATATAGCCAATTCAGGAATTATTAATCAATTTCCTGCAACATTTCAAAATATCCAACCACTTCAACAAAACAATACTATTCCAGCTCAATCACATTTTGTAAGTACTTCCAACAGTGCTAGCAATTTTCAGAATCCATTTTTTAATGGAATAAATTCTCAAAATCAATCCTCAAATGGTGTTCCTTTTCTCATATCTTCAGGTTCTAATACAATCCCACGTCACATTTCCCAATATGTTCATACTCATTCAATTATTCCAACCACTGTTGAATCCTTTTCAGAAACAAATGATCAGACTTCTAACGCAGAAGCAAGACCCACTTCTGTTTCACCATGGCCAAGTCATTATACATGTTCTCTTTCACCAGCTTCTTCTCGTTCTCTTTCCCCTGCACCCCCACCAGAGAAAAAACAAAAACAATTAACAATTGAGATGGAAAAAAAAGAGATTGATCTTGTTCAGAATGATAAGAATGTTTGTAAAAATCGATCAGACAATACAACTTCTTCTTCTAATACTAATTCTTCCAGTGATGACACAGTTGATATCAATCTTATTTATTCTTCAAAAAAGATTAGCACTTCAACAAACGAGAAATTAAGAGAATGTGTTTTGTCTAGACTTGAACAGAACTAGATTATTTTAGAAATAGGACAAAACACATCTTTGGGACTTTGGATAGTTTGTAGATTAGTTATAGTTATTATTTAGTAGAATAGAAATACTAACATTTTTATCATTTTTTTTACAGTTAATAATGAACAAAATTCATTTGGAAGGATGCGGTGGTATTGTTACCCCTCCTCACAGACAAATTCGTCTTACTGATAATTTATATGTGTCTTTTATGCCTGATGAATTGTACAAAGATAATGATTTTCAAATATCAGCACCCTATTCCTCTATGTGGGTTGTATTTCACCTAGGAAGGGGAAATAATGTTCCTATTGTTTTAACGTTTAGAGTTGTTGATATTGGTGTAACTTTTGAGTGGATTAAGCGATGGTTAAAAGATTCTATTATTGGCTCATATGAATTAGAAGGAGATAGTGCCTTAATCAATCGCACATGTTTTGATGAAGTTAGACTTCGTGTTAGAAAAAATCCAACTGTAAATCTTTCTTGTTTAGAATTATTAATACCAGAAGCAATTTTACATCCTGAGAAATATGTATATGATTTGTATGGTCGCATGAAATATTATAAAAATAGATTTACTACTTATACGGGAACATATGAAACATTGGTCAAAATTTCAAACTTAGACCTTATTGAAAAAGTTTTAGTTCTTGGAATAAAAGAAACAGCTCGTATTGAAACTCTTTTTACAAATAGAGAGTGGTATAAACCCGAATCAAACGCCCATGGTCCTTTTAGACCGAGACCTATTTCATTAAAAGCTTCAGTAAGACTTTCTCTTGCTTTTCATTTCATGAAAGCAAGAAAACCAAATTTATTGAATGCATATTCTGAATTAAGATATTTAAGATATTCTGGAGTAGTTAGAGGTCTTTGTTATCCTAGTGAAGGTTTTCCAATTATTCCATCTTCTTTTTTTAGTTACTTATTATTTGAGACTAATTAAATGTTATTTTTTTCAGTGATTGGTGGTGGTGGTCATCATTAGCATAGACGATTCTCAATAGTTCCTAGTTTCTGTGTTCAAGATGTATGGTAAATTTTCTCATCGTATTCAATCTAGTAAATTGTATTGTCAGTTTGGTGACAAAAGAATAACATTATTTTACATACCACCATCAGATACAAAACAATTAAGGATTAAATACTCTGGTTGGTTTTGTTGTTTAGCATTATATGAAAATAATGAAATTTCAAATAATTGTGTGTGTGGTCCCATAGATATTGTTGTAAATTTCAAACATGAAGAAGATAACATAACTGAACACATTTCTAATGTAATTGAATATAGTACTATGCTGAGTGAAATTGTAAAACTTGATGTATCACCTTGGAAGGGGGAATGGCGTGTTAATATTCGTGAGATGTATAAAGTGAGAAATGATTCCACAAATAAGATTGATTTGCGTTATACAAAGCGTGGCAAAATTATTCCAAAATTAGACTGGTTATTAATGACAAATAAGATTGAAGAACTTAAAGAATTAATCAGCTTTACATATCTAACACCTAATGTCCTTCGTGTGCCAGATGTAAATAGTGGGAAAGTCAAAGATTTCACTGTTGTAAATCATCATTTACCCGATACAAATTATTTAGTATTGGAAACCATGGTCTATTTTTTTGATGAAAGTAATGATCATACTTTGGCTTATAATAATTATGTAAGAAGATGTAATCATGAAATGTATAATTCTAAAATGCAAGAAGAAGAATTGCAAATGCAAAAAATGGAAAATGCAAAAGAAAGTGTAGAATGGGCAATTATTTGTTCTTTAAGAAAAATTCCTAATGTTTCAAAATATACCTTGAAAGAGTTAACGGAAAAAATGTCAACTTATGTATTTGCGGATGAAATTTTAAATGTATCATACAATGTTTGTAAAATTTATAAATTTGATGGTAGTGAACTTCATCATATTTATAGAAGTTATATTATGGATCAAAGTGAATTGACACGTTTATTTGATGTTTACATAAAACTCAAAAAAAGAGATTTTGAAACAAAATGTAAAGAGAGTAAAATAGCGATGAGTGTAGTTAATGTGATTGAAAATGTTGTATAGTTATGTATATGTATACTTACAGCTGAACACGATGAGTGAAGGTAATAATCCTTCTACTAGTACATCAATTTCTTCAAAGGGTAAATCATTTTCTTGTCAATATTGTAATGCTGTTTTTAGAAGGAAAAATGAATTGCGTAATCATAGAAATGAATGTTTATATAAGCATATTTGTTTTATATGTAACAAAAAATTTGCTGAAAAAAGACATTTAAATATTCATATTACGAGGGTTCATAATAATGAAGGTGTTTCTTATAAATGTAGCATTTGTGGTAAAAAGTTTTCCCGTAGAGCGTCATTAGAAAGTCATAAAAGATATCATGCTGTTTCTCAGAATGAATATGGAGCATATGCATGTAATTCTTGTAAACTTTCTTTTAATATTTATTCTGATCTTTTGCAACATTATGAGTGTAATCATATAGATAGTGGTGTATTGTGTGATCGTTGTGGTAATGTGTTTAGTGATGAACAAAGATTAAAACTCATTTAAATCTAGAGCATGACTTAACTGATAATTATTCCACTCAATATGGTGAGGGAAATGATTCCAACTCACAAATACTTGAAGAAGAGTCTTTAGAAAATTTAGCAGAAAATGATTCGAATCTTGCAGAACTATTGGCAAAACATAAGAATATTTCCGAAACAGATTATCAAAAATTTGATAATGATATTGAAGAGTATACATTTCCATTAAGAGATTTTCCATCACCCGATATCATAAAAAATCACCTTATTCAAATTCTTGCAGCACATAAACAGAGTTTTAAAATAAATATAAGTTTTTCTCTAATTTTAAAAAATAAGATTTCACATCATTATCGATTTTTTTATGCCCATAATAATCATAGCTTATTTGAAACACCACCATCCATTCATAGTAGGAAAGATATTGAAGAAATTGTGGATAAAATTGATCATCAAGATTTAATTGGTAATGTTATACATAATACAAGACCAAATACAGAATGGTTTCTATATAAAATTGTACAAATTCGGTACAATGTATTTCGTTTAAATGTTACAGTGGGCTCTGATCATAACAAGCTTCCAAATTTTTTAAAACATAACAGATTCATTAAGAACTTTCATTCTAAATCAGGTTGTAATAATTTGTGTATTTTTCAATGTTTAGCCTTTTCATTGACAACAAAACCCATAAATGAGACTATAATTGCTTTTTATGCAAATAAATGGTTTCAGCATAAACAAATTGATCCAGAACAATATAAAGGTTTTAAAATTCCCCAAGATATTCCCGCTTTTGAGAAGTTATTTCAAGTAAATGTTAATTTGTATACTCTCCACGAATTAGGAGAAGTATCCAGAGCTTATGAGTCATTTAACAATTATAAAACCAAATTAAATTGTAATATATATGATAAACACTTGTCATATATTACAAATATCAATAAATATGCGGGAACCGTGTTATGTACTTTGTGCAAAAGAGTATTTAAACGTCCACAAATGTGGAGAAAATTAAAAAAACATATAATAAGTTGTCAAAAATCTGATGATAGATTTATTTATCCAGGTGGGGTGTATCATCCCCCTTACAGTGTATTTGAAGAATTAAAACAATATGGAATAAATTGTATCCATGAGCACTCTAAATATTTTATTGTATTTGATTTTGAAGCAATTTTGAAAATTGTAGATGATATAAATACAGATAATAATTTATCAAATGGGGACGATGATATTTATATTCAAACACAAACTTTACTACAACAACATATTCCAATTAGTGTTAGTATCGCTTCAAATCATCCATATTTTAGTCAAACCAAATGCATAGTTAATGAAAATCCTGAAAAACTTGTTGAAGAAATGATTGATTATATGCTAATAATATCAAATCATTGTAGTGAAATAATGCAAAAAAAATGTTCCAAAACATTTAATAATATCGCAGAATCACTAAAAAAACATTGTCCTAAAAAACTTGTTATTCGTGCCCAAAAATCTTTGAAAGATATGAAAAAATACAAGTCATCTCAAAAAAACTATTTAAAACAGTTACAAACGAAAACCTCTAAGATAGAAAAACAAAAAGTTCTTAAACCCCTTAAACGTCCTTCGGAATATTTATCCCATACTTATTCTGGTGTAACTATTACTGTTCGCGCATGTGACGTTCTATTTCATAAAAGAAAATTAGAAACATTAGAACATAGATTGCAAATGTTTTGTTCATCTTTAACAACATTTTCTTTTAATGGTGCGGAATATGATATACCATTGATAAGGAAATATTTGATACCAATATTATATAAAAAAGAACAAAAAATTTACAACATAATTAAAAAAGTTAATTCATACATGAATATTGTAACACAGGATTTAACATTTTTGGATATTGGATATTTTATCCCCCCTGGTGTTAGTTATAGAAACTTTTTAAAATTATATCAAATCAAAACAAAAAAAAGTTATTTTCCATATGAATATCTTTCTTGTCCAGAAAAACTAAAATTAACATCTAAACCTCTTTATACAGATTATTATTCTCAACTTAAACAATGCAATACATTAGAAGAAGAATATTTAGAATATAATACTTTATCCAAAATACATGGAACCTCAATCGCTTTAAAAAAATTAAATCTTCAAGAAGCACCACTTTCTGGTTTGGAAAACTATAAACTAATTTGTGATTTATGGGATGAGCTTAAATGGAAAGATATAAGATCATATTTGGCTTACTATAATTCTCTTGATGTCTATCCCTGTGTTGAAGCAATTGAAAAAATGCATAAACACTACTTAACAAAAGAGGTAGATATGTTTAAAAATTGTGTAAGTCTTCCAGGCATATCTCGTCAAATTATATTTAGATCTTTAGAACCAGGACACTATTTTGCTCTTTTTCCCAAAGTTCAATCACATTTATATAAGCTTTTTAGAGAAAGTATAATAGGTGGATGTGCAATGATTTATCACAGATATACTGTGGCAAATGAAACTATAATTCCAGGTGGCAGTAAAAAAGTAAAAATTGTATTGGGATATAATGCGAATAATTTATATAGCACGGGCTATTGTGAGGAGTTACCAATAGGTCAAGCCATTTATAGGAATGGTCCGCATTTTAAACCAATTCGTCCATTTAAATCACAAATAGCTGAACAATGGTTAGCATGGAAAACTTTTTTAATAGGTCGCCCCATTCAAACTGCTTTTAATATAGGTGAAAGAAAAATAATGAATTATCATTGTGATGGATATTTACCACCTTTAGATAATGATACTCATAATGGAACTACCTATGAAATGATAGGTTGTTATCATCATGCACATTCTCTATGTGGCGCGGCAAAATCTCTTTCTCTTGAAGAAAAGTTAGCAAGAAGAGAACATTTAGTAAAAAGACGCCAGTTGATAGAAAAATTAAACTATAGAATTATTCAATGCTATGAATGTGAATTTGAACATGAAAAACAAACTAATCCTGCTTTAAAAAGTTTTATCAAAGAGTGGTCACTGGATACATCCCAAAGATCTGAACAAGAGATATTAAAAGCAATCGTTGAAAATCAAATTTTTGGTGCTGCAATTGTTGATATATCTGTTCCTGATCATTTAAAAAAAGACTTTAGTACATTTCAACCCATATTTAAACATCATGATGTAACAATGGATAATATAGGAAGTCACATGAGAAATTTTATTTTAGAAAATAATTTATCTCAGAAACCCCGTCAATGTCTCATTCAGTCTTTCTTCGGGAAATTTTTTTTGATAATTTCTTCTTTATTGAAAATGTATATTAGACTTGGATTGATTGTTACTAAAGTATACGGATTTATTCAATATAAAGGTGCAACAGTATTAAAAGAAACATTTCAACAATTAGCTCAAGACAGACGAGATGCTGATAAATTTCCACATTTACAAATAAATGGTTGCACTGCAAAATTAATATCTAATTCTTCATATGGTTCAACAATTATGGATAAACAAAGACACCGTAATGTGAAATATCAATTTTCTCCCACAGCTGTTGCTCTAGAAGCTTCTTCGCCATACTTCATAAAAGCAACAAAATTAAATAAAAATTTATATGAAATAGAAAGATATAAAAAGGTAGTACGAAATGATGTCCCAGTACATATTGGTATATGGATTCTGCAAACTTCGAAAATGTATATGCTCTATCTTTATTATTTTATTCTTATGAAATATATTCCAAGAGATAGTATTTTATTAACATCAGGTGATACGGATTCTTTATACTTTGGAATAAGTGAAAATACCCTATATGAATGTGTTCCCCCTCACTTACAATCAAGTTTCAAAGCTTTAGGAGGGAAATATTTTGTAAGAACAGAATGCGCGTGTAGCGCAGCTTATGATAGTCGCACCATAAAGGTCTTTAAGCTTGAAAGTAGTGGTACTATTCAGATTTGTTTATCAGCGAAAACATACATTTTGGGCAATCTAGAAGATTTCACAGGAGATAGCTATGAACTAATCAAACTCAGTTGTAAAGGCGCGCAAAAGCGCACATTAACATATAATGCGCAGATTTTTGATATCTATAAATGTGTTCTCCAAACGAGAGAGAGCAGAAGAGTTGTTAACCGTGGAATTATAAGCACCCCAAAAGGAACATTTACTTACGCTCAACCAAGAGTTGCTTTTGGATATTTATATATAAAACGAAAAGTTTTAGATGATGGAATAACAACAGCACCATTAGATGAATAGAGAAAATAGTTTTACTACATCAAGCTAAAGACTTTATAGTGGATGAATTTTAATTACAGATTTAATGGATCACGAATTTCCTTATCTAGATAAAAAAGATTTATATCTTAAAACTCCATTTACATGTGTTGTTATAGGAGGAAGTCAAACAGGTAAAACATGTTTCATAAATAATCTTTTATTAAAAAGAGATATTTTACTTGATGTTTTACCTGATCAAATTGTATATCTTCATGGAAGTGCATTACAAGACATATTCTCAACTTTGTCAAAAAACATTCAAAACATTCGTATTCAAGAATATAAAGCAGATCAACCTTTGCTAGAGCAAATTAAAGACTTTTCTAAGGGAAAATCATTTCCATCATTGTTAGTGATAGATGATTTATTTAGTGAATTAGAAAAAAATAAGGATTTATTAGCACTATTTACGAAACATAGTCATCATTATCGCATGTCTGTTGTCTTTGTATCTCATTTGATGTTTCCGAAAGCTCCATTATTAAGAGGGGTTAGTTTGAATACACAGTATTTAGTCCTTTTTAAAAATTTAAGAGACTCATCATCTATTAACTATTTAGCAAGACAAATTGCTCCTGGATATACTAAAGAATTGTGTAAAATTTATCAATCTGCTACTGAAAATCCTTTCTCTTATTTGTTGATTGATCTTCATCCTAAATCATTAAGTAATGTTCGTTATAGAAGTCATATATTAAATGAATGTAAATCTAGTGTACAAGTATTGTATAAATTGTAATGAAAAGTGCAAGTGTTATTGATGTAAAGAAAAATGGTGAAAAAAATTATAAGTGAAATTGTATACTTAGAAAGTTTGATATTAGCTCACAAACAACAGCGTAAACAATTGATACTTACAGCTTCTTCTT
>JAXGGS010229629.1:0-15632 GCA_035585475.1 Armandia brevis | reverse complement strand
AAGTAACATTCCACTGTGCGTGTTTGACTCGAGCAAAATTATATCGGCATTGGCAAGTGTAAATCACCAAATTGAACTGGGGCAGCAGCAAGTTCTCCTCCCAGCAGTCTCATCCATTATGGCTACAGGTCATCTTCTCGACGGTAGCGGGGAATAGACGTGTAAACTCAACCTTGCCGTCTCAGACTGATGAATTTGTTCAGTGTTTTTCTATTTGCCGTGATAAGATCTCATTGCAATTTAAGAAATGTATTTTTTGTGTGCCACGTGGCGGGACACTGACTGAGGATCGGTTTGATAACAGAAAATTAGTTTCAGATGAACACAGGTCGGTGGATGATTACAAATAGCAGATGCAGGATAAATTCTGTGTCTTACTTTTTTCTTTATTTGAATTAGGCCATGTAAAATAAATAAAATGTTTCTCAAGTGCCGCCGCACGGCAGGGAACCCCCCCCATACCTTTTTTTATTTTGCGATTCAAAAAAACAAAAAAGGCCCGCCCGCACGGCCAAAAATCTTCGCCAAAAAAATAGTCGCTCGCCCGCAACACCTCCGAGGCCGAAATGAAAAAAGGGCCGCATCCCGCACCATCCCTGAGCGAGCAAAAAAAATCCTCGCTCCACCTCCGGCCCTAAAATTAAACTCCCAAACTACCTCCTTCCACCAAATAATAGCCCCCATATAAGAAGAGATTTGATGAATCGTGTCATTGGCATTGTTTTTTACGTAAATACACGTAAATACTCGTAAAAAAAACAAAAATAAAACCGCCCCAACCACCTCCGAGGTCACAAAAGAACCCGAACGTGTCACTGTCTTAACTCGAAAAAAAGGGAGCCGCCGCACCACCGCTAAGCCGGAAATACCAAAAAATGCCGCCCGCCCGCACCACTTCCGAAGTGAAAAAAAAAGGGCCGTGCCACTTTGCAAAACCGAAAAAAACTCGATGTCGATTAAAAGCATGACAATTAACGGATCCGAGACTTTTGTACAATTGCAGGGCACACTTCACTCATGGCAACAACATATATTCATAGGGGAAATGAAATATTTCAAAAGAAAGAGAAACAATTGGTTAAGGTTAGATGGAATTCCTAGAAATTTCACTGTACATATATTCATACACCTGCATGAGTTTATAAAAACCGAAATCTTTCATCAGATTAGATCTACAAACTACTTTCATGTTCAATGCGACTGAGGTGCAAATATTCTATGGCGGCAAATCGTCTATTGATCTATACATGAATGTGTATCATCGAAACACCCCATGCTAGCTCATGAATACAAAAAGTAGCCGCCGCGATAGTGATGTTAATTGGCCCCAGACATGTTATTAGATATCCATTATTAATTTTGAAAAGGGGAATCTTTAGGGTGAATTGTAGGTGAGATGTTGATGACAACTGGTAGTTGAGGTCTCTCGACTACGATATAAAAGGGTGGATTGGTTCTATTTTGTTGCAATAGGCCTCATCCTTCGGAGGGAAATTGGTATTTTCAATTTTATCATCAACTAGGATGTCTTCCTCCCTGCAGGATATTGCCAGTGTGACATCTCCCGAGACTGGGTAAGAACTAGAAGAAGATAATTGGTGAAGTGCATACAAATGCGAACACGAACCATGGAGCCTTACACGAAATTTACACCAGAGCTGCCTGACCTTGACGTCAAAGATGCTTCTGAGAGCCGCAATCAGAAAACAAGTCCTAAAATGATGAAATCCGATTCCCGGCTTACACACGCACCCGATGATTATTTCATTGAGTTGTGTTTAAAGAAGAGGGTTGCCTGTTGTACTGTTATTCGAATGTTCAATCCTGACCAGAGCTAGAGTTTGGATAAGTAATTGATACGTAGGGGTTTCTACCAATCAATCAATATTGTTGAAAATGTACCTTGATATTGGTATGTGGACCCAGCATGGTCGGTTATGAGGTGTTCTCTTTGCAAATAAGTTTATCTTTTAATAGATGTTTAGTTTCTAAAAGGAAATCGTTAATTTAATCACTTACACTTTTAGATATGTTTGTTGAGTCATAGACCTTCATATCATTGGGCCATTGACACTAAAGGAGTATCTTTGAACGTTCGAGAGAGTAACCCCGCACGATGTTCATTTTTATTTCTCTCTTAACTTTCTGCTTAAGTATTAACCCAGATTTCAGCGTTTGTCAAACGTTCAATTTATCAGATCAAGGCGGCCCGCTTTTCTAGACACATGCACTGCTTAACTTCCTCCCATATTTCACGAGCCCAGATGAATGGATGACAATTCATTTCCCTGCTCCTTTGGTCATCCATCAAATTATGAAGGGAAGCATGCTGACGCCTGTTTTCTGATCACATCGTATTGTTTCGTCCGCGCTCTAGATATTTTACCACAAAAATATCCACATCATTGGAAATGATGTAGGTCGAAAAACATCGCCTCGTTTTACAGGATAGACGATTTGTCATTTAGAATGTCCTATACATCATTTAAAGCTGTTTACTTATTTCTCCTATTGTCGGGTTGCATTTATATAGTAAACATTTCATCTGTTTACACTGTATGAATTGAATGTTGTGCCACGATCCAACACTGACGTAGGGACGATTCAAATCAATGTTACATAGAAAGAAATCCGTAATATTCGATACCAGAAGAACATATTAATATCAATACGATATATGCTTGTGCTGTGGAGCAGCTATAACCGAGTCTCTCCACATGGACATTATCATCTGTCATTAAGGTGTTTGTTTGGCACGGAAGCATTGCTGGACCTCGACTCATTAAGATTAAGATATCACTGAAACTATTGTCTTATGGTTTGAATGAAGAAACCTGGACTCATCTCTGTCAAATATTCAGGCTTGGTTTTATTCTCTGCACTGATAAAAGTCAAATACGAGGTGATGTATCACTCTCTCAACACGGTTGAACTTAAACGGGCTTTAAGGGGATGCGCATTAGGGCTTTTATTTGATTTAATCAAAGGTTTTTACGGTTGTTTTTATGCAGGGACACGGACTGGGTGCTACTGTACCGCACTAAATGTCCTCCCGCTATCCGCTTTAAGGGCCCCAAAAAGTACTTGGGATCGGCCGTAAATATTTCCCAGCCTTGTGATTCGGTCCATTAGAATGCGCATCTAAGGCGCACGCGAGTCTGTCTAATCATGTGACTTGTCTTAGAAGTACTGGAAACCACAGAAACCCCAGTTAAATAAAACGAACTGTATATCGCCATCTCCATCAGATATCATCTTGAGGTATATAAGTAGTTATTTGTCGGCATTCTGACCATATTTGGCGACCTTATAATACGTTGGTTAATCGATGTGGCAAGTGATATACTGGTTCACTCGGATGTTTGGTGAGTCCCGTATTTCTCGAAAGGGCCGGGGGTCGTAGCTTGCACAGATATACCAAGCGTGGTGGGAATTTATACCGATTATCAAGCTGGATGCCTCTGATTCACATGTTTTTGTATTTTGGCCAGCCTTATTTTGATGCTGTAGCCTATGTAGAATTCACGAACTATTAGAAAGGATTTAGATTGTGTAAGATATTGCTCTGATGCCGTGTCAAGATCCACACCGTCATTATTTGTCTTACACATCTCTCAGGGACAATAATTGGAATAATTGATTATGAATTGCGGCTGCATGACAATTAAGACTAATCGGTAACTGTGGTGTATTCGTATCAGCTCGAAATATCAGCCATGATTATCAACAGGTCTCCCCTAAATATCCCCACCTATATTCCAAACTGCAGGCTCAGACACATCAACACCTCACATTCCCCTCTGCAGTTCCTTCTGTTATCTGTTAGCACTCAACCCATGGGACCAACCCATCCAAGGATCCCCTACTCGTCCTTACAGGTGCTTTGTTTCAATGATGTATGACACAGATCGGGGAACCCTTATCTGTGACATCACGTGGCTCAACTCATATTTACTGTCAGCATGATGGGAGACCATTATCGTTTTCCTGGACTTAATGATGGGGGGCTACATATCTCCCCCAAAGAAGGTAGGAAAATCGAGTGATTATCAATGGAATTTATTCATTTTAATGGTAAACTATATCATAGTCGACTATCATATCATCCCTACTCACTCTGGCAGCCTTTTTAAAGACCGACATCCGCTAATTGTTTTTTCATGGCTCGATGTTCGGTTGTGAAGTTTAACTTGACCTTAGAGCTCGCATTAGCGCTGCCACGCAAATTTAATTTACGGTACGCGCACAAGCAGCAAGGCCAGCGGCACTGTGAAGGTAGGAAACGTATCACGTGATATGTTAACCATCACACGTGAAGAATGCTCCGTATTGCTGGTGTGACGAATTGATTCAATTACAGCGCTTTCATGCACCGGGCATTAGTCCATGTCCTTGCCTTCGCGATACAATTTCATGATATTGGGCGAGCCACATTCACATCTAAGACGGATGCCTCCCCTAGGAACTGTTTTATGATAGGTCATGAATAAGGAATTCGTGGCCCCGGCACACCGTGTTGGTTTACCACTGGTTATGATGTATGTGTGAAGTGTTTGCCCTCTCCACGTGGAGCTACCCATCACTACCGGAGACCCCCCGCGGGGCAGGGCCGATGAACCTCTGCGATCCCCGGACCCCCCCAGTCCGGGCCTCGCCATTTATCTCTGATTTCAGGAACGAGAGTCGAGGGGAGGATGAAATCCGGCGGCGCCTTCACGCGGCCGTGGAGTGAAGCGGTGAGGTGTCACCACGGTTAATTTAAAGATGAGAGGGGGCGCATAAATACTGCCTGATTCTGGCGACCCGTGTGCGCTAAAGTGCTGAGTCAGCTCGATGACTGTATGGAGCTTCACGTGTGAGTCTCCTGGAATCGGTCTCTTGTTAGTCAGCGTAGCTCTGGGAAACAATTATCGCGGAGGCCTTTGATTCTACTACACATTGATTTGATTCTATTTACCCAGCTTTTACCAATCTGCCAATTTTGCCCGTGTCAAGTGTTGACCTGCATGCCATAGCCTCGAGAACAAGGTGTCATAAATCCTTTGTGTGGATAATGAGTGAGCCCCGGTACACCAAACTGTGACAAGGTCTGTAAATCTTTTCCTCTTAACGATGACCTCTGAGAATTGGTGCCTTCATCGGTATGAGCTCGCCGTCCCTGGAACTTGTCCTTTATACCCAGCGGATGTAGGTGAGGGAGTTAGAGACTGTAGTTTAATTAAACTAGGGCTGGCGCTGTCAATAGATGATGGATGGATGGTTTGTGATTTGTGATTGCTTCAGATTTGCTTCCTTTATTCAAGTTTTGTCTTAAGCAAAGAGAATGTCATTTAATGTACTTTCGAAGTTGTCCAGTTAAGTTCTGCAGATTCGAGATTCAGTACTATTGATAAGAAAGCCTCTTCAATTATCAAAGTAATTTGGTTCTGCTGATAAATCTTGAATCGCCCAACCTCAACAATATCCCTTCTCCTTGATCCCCGACGAATGACCTTATGATTTGCCTGCAGAAAATGACAGATTTAGTTGAATGATCATATATTTAAGATGAGTTTCAGTCAGTCATTTACTGATGAGGAGGTGAAATTTCACGTTGATAATTGAGTGACGAAGGCGGGTTAGTGATTTGATACCATCTGGATCTTTCTCGAGCAGAATTGATGAAGCGTCTTAGTGTGATCACCTGAGTCTCAAGGAACTGGTTTAATTCATCGAGGATTAACGTGTTTGATTTATCGGGCTAAAACATGTATGGGATAGAATAAAGTAGCTATATATGAACAATTACCATATGTAAAAATGTCTATATAAGAGCTTAATGCTATCGAGCACAATGTTTCAAACTCATCCTCAGAATTATTTGATGAGTTTAAATTCGACTATTTGCTTCTCCAAATGTATGAAGAACGCATAGGGTACTGTATACAATGACCTATACAGTTATCCTCTGCTCGAATTTAGTTTTGAATTAATATAATATTCCACTTTCAAGGATTACCGACCCTGAGTAGTTTAATGAAGCAAGCCCCCAGGCCTGCCCTTTTGTTGTATCAGCTAATCTTAACAACACTGACATTGTGAAATGAAATGTCATTTTCATGTTGCATTGTTAGACCTTCGGACTTTTCCTTTGTGATGCCAACAGCCTTTAACATGCGTTGGTTTTCACTACGCACAATGTCAATTTGATATTTCAAGCATATATATTCTATACGTGAGATCGATTGGTACCCAGTATCCGTTTTATTTGCGGTGCGGTTGTCACACGCGATAATGGCCCCAATTTAGTGAAAGTGATTGCATCTGGCCGGGAACAACTGATCGGAAATAGTATGTCTACAACGTGCAATTACGCCGAGGAGAATGAATCCAATTTGCTATAGAAATCCATCTGTCACTTGCGGATTGACAATTCCTGATGTTAATACGACAGTGTTTGACGAAGACTCACTGCGGCTTGGTGGGTAATTGGACACAATCATGGCTGCACTCGATGCAGAGTCTTTGTACCAGTCATACGTTAGGTTCAAACATCGGTATAGTTTTGGATATATATGACATTTTTGCACTCATTACCATTGGAATGTTTTAGTCCTTCATAAAGTCTGCAATATTTATCACCAAATCAAGAAATGTCTAATTTCCTATATTGCTGTCAAATAAAACGTTTGTGACTCCCAGATGTAGAAGGAATGATTCCGTTAATATGCCGCTTACCTTTACAGGAGTGAGATTTTAATCATTGAGTGGCTTTCGTACATTTTTGTATGCATAGCAATAAACCTCACCTGTGAAAGTAATTAATGTGGACCAGAATGTTCGATGTCGTATATCTGTTGTACCGTATTAGTCTCAATAGCCGGTTATGAGCGTATTTAATACAGTCTCAAGCTCTTCAACACAGCGGTATTCACGGTACACACCTCATTACAAGTTAATATCAATTAATTATCCTAACAGGATCATAAATTATAATAACTGGGTGTGGTGAAGAAAAGTGTCAAGCCACCCGATCTGATCAGCTTTATTAACTTGAACCGAAATTTATAATTGGATGGATAACTCGGCCGCTAAAATGCAGCGTTCAACAACTTCTCTTTTTCCTATCAACTCAATCATTTTCACGAGAGCGGGAAGGAAGCTTGGAAACCGTATGGAAGTCAGTAACACAGATAGATGGCTTACGTTGTTGGGTTTCCTAGAATGAATCATAAAGACGGTGAACACTCGCGGTATTCCTCTATAATATCAGTTATTCTGTCATCAGTTCTTCCCTCTTCAGCAACCGGATCAGGAAACCCACGTCCAGGCATCCATCATTGACTCCGCCACCAGCCAAGCGATTGCCTCCTGTTTTTGAGTATCACGCATAAATCTCTATTGTTTTACACGGGACTGGCAGAAGTGGAGCAAGTATCTTTCCGACAAATGGAGATAATAATTGAGCTTGAGAGTGAGTTGCTACGCAACGGCATATTAAATCATTCCCAATCGAGAGTAGATGCTGATTAAGGTTTACCTGTTGCTCTGCCTCCCGTCCTAATTATCTCCATCTGTTTTGAAGATTTTTTACAGGATAGCAAACGCCGCGGATCAACTTATCATCTTGCTATAAAGTCACTTCATATATCTGAATTGTCATCAAATAACAGCTACAAAGAGTAGATAGTGTTTTTTCTGATAAATCTGCGATTTATAAGCCACTCTTCGCTTCATTATCCACGCAAAAACCTTTCAGCAAAGGGTCACTATTTCATCGTAGAACAAAATCTAAAATGTTTTCTTTTGACATATTCCACCGAGTGACACTTTAAGGCACCAGGGAAGAGTGAATGATTCCGAACATGAGTGTCGATGAAGAAGCTTTCTCTGCCGTTCAGGTCACGCTCTGTGGTTTCACAGTGTCACACAGTCAGTGATCTTTCTTGTGCGCCCACAGTTTTGTAGGTGCGACATTGAGGTATATTAAGTTCATAAGTTTGCAATGGTTAATTTCAAGTTGGTGACAAATGCAATATGGAATAATTCAAGATAAGAGAGATGACACCCTCAAAGCTGATGAATCTGATTTGTTCAGTACAAAGCTTTAATTGACCTACATCAAACCAGGGTGGGTGTATCTACTCGTACACCGCTGACATTCACCTATCATACAAAAGTAAACCCCAGGCAGGTGATGGACCATCTCCCCCTTTTACTGTCTAGCGAAACACATCTCACAACGTTATCCGCCAAATCGTCGCATATCATGCTGAATAGAAAATTGTCACAGCTGTACGAACAATCAGTGAGAGAGACAGAGAGAGGAGAATACCATATCCGCCATTAAACATAGCTTGCAACCAAATAAGCCTACATTTCATAGCCTGGGTGATCGTTTTCCAAGTATATTTGTTAGGAGGAAAGATCCCTACAGGTTTATACAGTGTAGTGTGTGGACATAATGATGGTGTTTGCTCAACACGAACGCACGGACAGGAAAGGCCTATTTGACCAACAGTCTCATCCGTCAAAGAAAAAGTAGGACTTCCGGTCTATATTCATTTCACGCCAAGTAATTGTAGCCGTTGAAGAAGTTGCACGAGGATGTAAACTATTCAGTACGACCGGGCACTACCACCCTCATCTAATGTATAAAAAGTCACTATATAAATCACCTGATGGTCTTTGATTGTCTCATGTGCAGGGTTTATTGGTGTGATCACCCATTTCACTGGCGCCTCAACGCTTTTTGCGTAACTTTTTGTGTCTACAAGAGAGCGTCGATCAAGCACATGAGCTGTCATTCAGGAAAAGAAACGATCGGGCTTTATTAGATTTCCACATGCGATTAAAGTTGTTGCCAATACCAGGAGCCCCAATAATTACAGGAGTTTACAAAAAGAAACAGACAAGAAATATACACAGATTTTATTCAGACTTTGATAAGATTAAAACAACATGATTCCAGATATATGTAGATTGTCTTTTTGGAACGGACCCGATAACCTCATGTTTTAAGTTTTATTTCTCCCAAAACGCCATTGAACAAACACAATTCCAAATCTTGATTACTCTGCATCGTCTGATGGTAGCACAATCTATGCGTTGCGATTGCCGTCAATATGCAGATATTCCACTCTCTTAAGATATGATTTCTGACAATGAATCATCAATTCATACCTTGTTTAGCACTTTTGTCAAAGTCTGAAAGAAGAAGTCCGGGATATAATCGAACTCAGGATATGAGGCAGCATCTCTCGTCGACGGCGTCCACGTCAAAGCATTTTATTGCCTGTAATTTACAATAAAACCTCGCAAGCCCCCGACGGGTTCGTTTTATTTACCTCCTTTCCCTCCCCTAAACATAAATGTTGAATACATTTCAAGGATAAAATTCACCGAAAGTATTCATGTTGTCGTTTTTGGTGTGTTGATGACTGCTTTGCGTTGATTCCCGTGATAAATGTTTGGTTTAGCAGGAAGCACGCCATGCTGTGGACAAGCATTGACTGTAATGTGCACGATCTGTCCTTGTTAAAATGGATGACTTGTCCAGGCGTGCCCAGTTTTATGTCAGTGACAGGGAGAGTTACACAAGTCCGCAGAGAGCAGGTGCTGTCATTGACAGAAGACGTCTCAAGACCTTATGATTTGAGAATTGTAGATACACTTAACCTTGTCGAGCGGTGGTTTTAGGCAGTTTCATCTTTGACAGCCGTCAGCCGGGGTCAGCCGGGGTCAGCCGGGGTCAGCCGGGGTCAGCCGGGGTCAGCCGGGGTCAGCCGGGACCCAGCAAAAAAATTGTCAAGACTTTATTCAACAAAAAGCCCAAGATCTTATATTCGATATGTTGGGCTTTGAAAGTTATTGTGAATAACATTTCTTTTTTGTTTTGATGTTGACTATATATCAATAGATGATGGATGTATGGTTTATGACGGTGAAACATTGATAGTTTGTTCATTTCTCTGACCACTGATGTTGGATTCTGTAAAGGTTATATCCGATAGTTCACGTATCCCCTGCACTTTCCTAATAGTGCTCTACCGACTTACCGGGTGAGAATCGAGTGAGTTTCGTGATCAGTGCTGAGGCACAAAACAGCCTCATCCATTTCTCAAATCCAATTAGTTTATTGCATTCCTGACCTTAAGTAGAACTGTCAATGATCGATGTGGCGAATTTAAGTAAAGCAATCATCAATAATGTAGTTATCACTTGTGATTTTACCATGTGTGAGAGATCCACCGCAATCTCAAATGCTTAGATGGGATCTTAATTTTGGGTTTATCTCTTTCAATCTATATCTAGGCTGCATATTTGTTTCGCAATTCCCCAAACATACCGATTTAAGGTGAAAATCATTTTAATCAAGCGCCGAATCGGCAATAGATTAGGCCCGGTTACACCGAGATAAAAATATTGAATTGGAAGAATAGTTAATCATTTAGGGTATGCCTCCTGCGGGTAGTATTCAAATGAGGCAGGGATTCGCAATGTGTGATTGTGATTGTTGATGGCATCTCTTCCCTGTGTATAAAGATCATGAAGTGATTAACTTGAGATATAGTTTTGATTTATACATCTTCTTGCCAATTCGTCAGCATATCAGAGATGGGAAAGCAACTGCACAGAAACATTTATCTATGTTGTGAAGCAATCTCATTTAATTATTTCAAATAATTTAATACGAACACAATTATGATAGTGCTGGACTTACAATTGACCCTCACATGGTAATCACAAAGTGACCTTCATTCAATTGTTTGTTTGTTTGAAGAGATTCATTACGCTATAAAGGATAAACGGGTGGCAGGAGGAGCCTTAGGCTATACGAAACTGCTCCCTTACATTTAGTGCAGGTCTTACGGTTCAAATCCGAGTAAAAATTCATTCAATTCAAGGTATCTAACCAAAATCGTATAATGATAATAATATTTACTCATGCATCTCACCAGGCCACTAGAAAAATTCAAAAACTAATTCTGCATAATTTTACACCTTGATTCTCGTGCAGCAAATTGTGGGCATTTAGATTTAGATGTGGCACTGAAACCGCCAAACGGCTACATCAGTATCAGACTGGATAATCAATGCTCAGCGGTTCTGATTGTGGGGCAGCCAGAAATAATTAGTCAATTATCGGCACATGTAGAGCTTAAGCGGCATCAGCTCGCCGCTGCTGATGATTCATTGAAGTTGTGCGTAGCAACACACTCACAGACTTATTCGTAATCGTCATCAGCCGCTGTTAAAAACAATAGATTTGCTTTTAATGCGCTGATCCCAAACAGGAGGCGATGGTTGAGCTGCTGGCCGGAAGTGTATTTCCTGCTCGGATTGCCCGACGATGAGGAAGAATTGATGACAGACGAGCTCCGATTGTGTGAACCAACATTTTTATCCTACAGTGTGTAATTGAGACACACGTTGAGGATTGTCGAATAGAGAAAAAAACTGAAATTAAAAATGATTGAAGTTTAACAGCTAACGATAATGTACGGACTGTTCATGACAAACTCAAGATATCTGTCTCCTTTTGGTAGACAGTAGCTCAATTCTATTCCACCGTCATCTTCTATTAAGCTTACAAAATTAAGATATTGCTTGGGTAAAATAGATTGGTTTTCAGGGTTAAGATCAAGTCTCAGACCATCAGTGGGTTTGAGCTGGATCAGCGCTTTACGTCTCGTATTCTTGTGTGGTAGCAAGAAAACTCACCCCTGACTTATGGTCGGGTGTCGGGGGGCAAATCCCAGCAAGATGCTGCCTAGACACAGACAGTGTTTGCTTAAGCCGCAGTTTACAACTCATAAAAATCTCTCGGGATTGATTAAATTTGTCGATGAGGTGAATCTGGGAGGTTTAGGTGAACAGAGTACACAGATTAGTGTGAGATGTGGGAGATAACCCGTTATGTTGCCGCATATATTCCGTGAATTTTATGACACTCGGAGGATCATAGGACACGCATCTTCCCCTCACACAAGCATCGGTCCAGGTGTAAAGTTTATAACATCATTAATCACTGTATTACAAACAGAACTTGCTCGGTTACCTCAGCGTTACCCGCGAAATACACCCGGGTAGGCCACGTGAGGATTACTATTCATTTCCGTACATAATGTAGAGATGATGTGAGAACGTATCTAGGACTCACATCACACAGAGATCAGATCAATCTATTACAAAGAGGAGTGGTCTGCGATGCTAGTGATGCATGAGAAACGGAAGACTACGTATACGTATATCTAGCCAATTTGCTGGATATATATCTGTTCATTCATAATTTCAAAATAAAGTATTGTACATTAGTTAGTTATAAGTGAATTGTACACAACAGTTTAACACAATTACCTAAAAAGCGCAGAACGTGGGCTGAATCAAGTATCATTATAGATAAGAAACATCAAATCAAAAGAGGTGTATATTATACACAAGACAGAAAGGAAGCCACTTCCGTCATGCCGCTGCATGCCAAATTTAGTTCTCAACAGGGAATGGATGGTGTGAACTAGAGGTTGCATAAAGAAGAAGTAGTTCACCAACTGGCTGCCACCGTCTGGTAGAGAACGTAATACTGAAGACACGAGAATGATGGGTCAATGCTAAATGTATGTAGCTTGTAATCCAGTAAACGTCAAAGATTGGGTAATCAACGTGCAGCTATATGCTTTTCACAAGCAGCCAATCATCGAGGAGACTGGTGTAACGGCAATATGAAGCTGGATTGAGATGGTGATCGGTCAGGAACCTAATCTTTTACCGCTATACAGACTTGTGGGAGGAAGTTCTATCTTGTCTCAAAGTGATTAACCGACCATCCCCGGTCCCCAGTTGTGTACCTGCGGAACAATTGCAGCCAATAATGTGATCAAAGCAATGCCAACCGCTGAAAACATTTATCTAATCAATTACCTGGTGGTTTTTTATTGTCTTGTGGGGCTATTTTGGCTGAATCACATATTATCATGGCGCCAGACAGAATTCTATGTAATTAGTTATGTCTTCTATTGGCCGGTGAACACGTAGATATACAGTAATTCACTAAAACATAATACTGCAAGTAACTCACGGCGTTCTTATTACCTTTGACCTCAGATATAGCGATATACCACCATGTTACAGGTGTATTGAGGAATTATATGTGGTACTGCCATCGCTTGTAATTACTGTAAACATTTGCGATCGAATCTGAGTGGATATACCAACTGCAGATACGAAGATATACCATGTAGAAATAGATATGACACTCAACGGGTCTATCTAATTAAACTATGGGCTATTTATGTTAATCAATAATTCGTATACTACATGGTTGGTGACAGCGGCATTTTTATAATTGGTTTCTTTCGCTTAGTGCTGGAGTTGGTGACTGCAAATAGTACGCACCCACATGTACGTGATAGTAAGGCCAAGGTTCAAATAGGTATCGCGATCAGCACTGAGTCGCAAAACAACCTCATTCATCTCCAAAATCCAATTTGTTTCAGTTTATGTAATTCCTGACCTCAGACAGAATTGTCAGTGATATATCTGGCGGATATACGTAAAGTAACCATCACTTATGTAGTTGCCCCGGCTAATCTTAAAATGGTAGAAAGACACATTTACATTTTGCTTTCTGAGCAATTTTCGGGCAACATCGTTATTGGTAACATTCTGAAACTACCCAATTCGCCAAACTTGATGAAACATTTAAGTCAGTTGCCAAACCAACAATAACTTAGCCCTTGCTCCGGATCGGTCGACAAATAGCTATTGAAATGGATGAATTATCAATTATTTTGGGAATGCCTCGATCAGTCATCTGGTTTCAAGTGAATATAAAAGTGAATATCAAATGAAATCACAGTCATGGTTAGGATAGTATCGCTTCGTTTCTGATATCATTAAATTCACGAAACCATTCTTAAACCATCTGAATTACAATTTGGCTGATCTATACCCAGCAGTCTTTATTATGCTCGTTTGATGCGGCCACTCAGTGTGTCATATGTAAATCTAGTCTTCAAATTCATGCTCGGATCAACCATCATCAGTTGGAATCCTTAAGTAATCCTCCCGGAACATACCCTTGCCTAAACCCAGCTAGTTGAATAACTTAATTTGTTAGTTAATAAGTTTCTCAGCCTGGAATTTACGTTGAAGACGGACGCATTTATAAATATATGAATACACTTTAATGAAGCCCATGGTAGTTATTGAAAGATTCACATGAACGTGCCTCGGCTCGATGAAGTGATACATTCTGGTATAATCTTTGCACCAGTGTACTTATGTTGGGAGCCGACTTGTCTCCTCTTAGCCCCTTTCTGTGATGGATGGCTCGGAATATATGCGCTGATAAAATGGTTAATCGCACACATCTCGCACTAATCGGTGTACTCTGTTCACGTAAATCTCCCAGATTCACCTCATTGCCACATTTAATCAATCCCCAGAGATTTTTATGAGTTGTAAAACTGCGGCTTAAGCAAACACTGTCTGTGTCTAGGCAGCACCTTGCGGAGATTTGCCCCCACGACGCCCGACTTTAAGTCAGGGGTCCGTTTTTTCATTGCACAAGAATCCGAGACTTAAATAATTAATCTTGTTCAACCCTATAAATGAGCGACACTTCCACTCAATCCACATCCGGTTTTTTTCATCCAATAATCCGATTGATGAATGTGTTATGCCCGATAGAAATGATCTATTAATTATCTGCCTTGATCGGATATCTCTCTTGATTTGGGCCTGTTTAATTCGTATATATCTGGGTTGTTTATTCTGTCGAACTTCTTCATACGAAAATATATTTTATTCACTGCATTGTGCCCAATGGTTTGGGTGTATAAATAGACTTGTCTATAATTGTATACAATTAAGTATTGATTGATTTATCGAGTAGTACTCTCTCTGCCCCGTAATGATGATTAAAAACATGACAAGAATGTTAAGAGATACCCTCGATTGACTCACCCACACTCAATCGTGTTTCTACACCTACATTCATATAAACATAAATGATTATCCCCTTAAGGATGAAGTGATTTCACGTAGCGTTTTGCGCCACTTGCCACATTCATCAACTCCCCATATATGGATCACCATTTACTCTTGAGCTTCTACGATGTACAGATTTATATTGTCTCCTGCCATCAGCCGTGTCATCACCTCTTGTGTCAGAGTAAAAACAGCACTGAAGCCTAAACAGGTAGCTAGATCAGACTGTTGGAACTTACAATATTAAGCGCGAGACCTTGTTGCTATGGGCAGTTGTAGTAAAACCATTAACCGGGGAGAACTGATGCCAAGGCTACTCTACAAGTTGAACCTATTATTTCATTATCTCTCCCAGCCCTACATTCTCCTGATATTGGACATCGACATACGGATAGCTTTGACCTACTGTTTGACATTTAGCGGAGGGAGGTTATAATTTAATATCTGACAAGGAGAACGATCAGGTTATGCCCTCGTGCCTCCTCTCAATCACCGAGCCACCGGTCACACATACGTGACTGCAGAGTATCAGCCACATGCCTTATTGATCCTCGGCAATTCAGGCACAGTCGCCCTACACCGCCTGAGCTTTCCTCGTTTCACTCACAGCGGCGGCGCTCTGAAGCTGCTGCTGGTGCCGCTGCTGCTGTTGTTACCAGACA
>JAXGGS010229518.1:0-15632 GCA_035585475.1 Armandia brevis | reverse complement strand
AGTGTGTATGTGGACTGATGGTATCCTACACATATACACGTGGTGCATTAACCACCACATTACACATTGATAAATATCTTTTAAATTCACATTCACCGGCAAAGTAGGCAGCTTTGTATATTGCACACAATAGATGCATTGAAAGCTGCGTTTATATAGTACGTGTATTTAGCTTACCTGACTTACACACTAGTCCTGCTCAGTATCTAACCGGGGGTCCCAGCAGTTTTAAAGTGTATCATTCATCAAACACACACCAGAAACACCATTTAGGGGGTAAACTTTGGTCCCTCAAGTGGCTGCCGGTGTTGGTTTTAAACGCGTGGACTTACATACTAGCACATATCTGTAAACCAGATATAATAATATTTACATTCCGTCCGCATAGCTGACGAAGCTTATGATAATGTGTTGTATCAATCTATTCCGCTTAACAACAGGCCAGTATCGTTAGCTTGTGCTGGAGTGAGTGAAAGAATATCATCGGTGAACGCCTGGCAACCGAAGTTGTATGAAGATGAATTGCTGGAGTAAAGTTTGGCTGGTGTAAAATAGCGAGGTGAATTGTGGGTTTCCTATGCGCCAAACTCGTGAAGCTGCACTCCAACCGAGCTGGTAAAGATCAAGATATCAAAGGTGACGCACCAAGCATGAACTGCATTACAAAATACCACAGTGAATCGTCTAAACATTCGGCTTTGACTTTACCATCGATAGTCCTTGTATCGCTGCTATCTATACAAGCTCACTACACATTTCCATAGCTGAATAGATTCAATTCAATTGAAGCGAATAGAATTTGCAGTGTCTGCTGCAAAACTTAACATAGCTCGAGAGATAGTATACATACCGGACGAGATGTCTCTCCTAGATATAGATGCGGAATCGGCTCTTCTCACAAAAGGAACACGACTTAACGTCGACTGAGCGCGGCGGAACGATTATATGTGCGGTGATAGGTTATAATCAGGAGAGCTTTAACATGGAGTGCCGCTCTACATTACAGGATGTCTCTGTCACTCTGTATGATAAGTAAATATTCAACAATCAAGATAAAGCCGACTGTCAGTCATGGCCTGGTGGCACACACACACACAGACTGACGTGTTTGTTCACGAAATAAAAACATTTCTTAACATACCAGAAATAACGGCTCTATGTTCCCGATGCTGCGGAGATAGCCATGGTTATTAAAAGAGATATCGGTAAAAACAAATTATAAGCGGTAGTAACTAACTCGTAATAAATCACTGGGTGATTATCGGCCATGTTCAGTGCAGCACGGAACAGGACAGAACAGGACCTTGTTAACGAGTGGAAAACAGTCAGTTCTAGTGTGGTAATCCAGACATTATGACGGTAAACAGTGCACTTTTAATAAAAGTATTAAGTGCCTATGGAATTATCCTGGATTTATGTTTTCGCAAGGCCTCTTTTGAGAGTAGTCCCTTTGTTTCTTGATATAAGTAGTACAAAAGGTCTAGACCAAATTTTTTCTCGCCCCTCCTGCTCCCAGGTTGAGAATCGTAAACAAAAAAGATTAATATCCACGGCTTGGATGGCAGCCATGTATTGACAGATTTAGTATTAGCTTTATTACACACACGCTATTCATTATCACCATGTCAAAGCTGTTTTCATCACATCTCGGCCAGTATCTCAGGTGACAGGTTAGAGGGCGAGCATTGAGACATCACATCATCAAGGTCCTACACTCCATTAACTCCTACATAAATGGGCCACTAAATACATAGATGCACTACCCCGTGCGTATAGAATTACATTAACAGACACTAATGCCGGCGATAAGGTTAAAGAAAAATGGCTATTTCAGATGTTAATGCATTCGCCATGATGAAAATTGCTACTTCTGGGTCGCTGCATTGGTCACTGTTTAAGAAAAAGTCAATTTTCTCAAGTACATCATTAGACCCCTAGGCCATGCCCCCACAGTCAAGCATTACGGGGATCTACCTGCCCGCAATATTTCCAATTGCTCTCTCAGTTGACCCCTATGCCCATCATATGCCAATTACAAGAACAATTTCAGCTTACATGTTGGCCACGATGGCCCCGTAGGCCCCGGCCTTGATGGGAGTTACCTTAGCTCGAGCTTATCAGACATTCAGAGCGGCAGCTGAAGTCGGCACAGGCAACACTACCTGCGCTTCGCAAAATTTGCATAACATTTGTAAAGAGGGCCGATAACAGATAATCATTTGACTTCACAATGCTTCACCAGCTCGACGAGGGTGGATGAGAAAATTCCGAACAATTGCCAGAATAAAAAGAAACTGTGGTACTTGTTATCTCTGCGTGATAAGACGCCCTGTGCTAGGGAGTAGGAGGGGGAGTAGAGAGAGAGAAAGAGTAATGTTGAGCCGCCTGACGACGGGCTGGAGCTTGTATTAAGCAGCGTGGAGGGATGCCGAGCTTGATTGCTGCCATGCCCCGACATTTCTCCCCGTCGATTCTCACCTGGCAGATCGTGATCCGGCGGGTAGACCCCTACAGGTAGAGATAGCGAACCTGGTAGACGGGGTGGGTTTTCACTTTAATCAGCCCCCCACTCCCGCGACCGTACGCGGGGGCCTCCAAACCCGACCCCGATCGCACCTTCCCCCACCCCTGCACACTTCAGCCCTACCCGGAACTGACACATCCAGGAACATTCCTGGAGGTTCTCAAGACTGGCTATCCCAGCTGCTTTGTCCATCTGCCAATCAGACCATGTCTTAAGCAGGTCTCAATTTACTCGGTGCTTAACATTGTTCTAACGAGGGCAGCCAGCATAGACATAACTGTCAATCAGAATCAAAGGTGCACCTCCTTCCGGGAGGGCTGGTCCCAAGTCTAAACAGTGCACCAGTCATGCTGGACTAATCGGTGTTTGAGAAAGCTCGGCCATGTGGTTTATATCATAGATGATAGACCCGTCCGACCCGAGGCACATTAACTGCTCGGAATCTTTGGCCCCATATCTCTGGAACCTCCCTCTTTTCTCAGCTGCTACTATTTTACATCTTCTTTACATAAATACGCAATAAATAACAACCTCTAACTGATGAACCACTGCGTATATCTGAACTGTCGGAGTAAGAGGCTATAAGGGGATGTGCTCAGTGATGACATGATTATGATTGTAGCTTAAGCAGTCTCTGTCAGATTAAAATCATCCCACGTGCTGTACAAAGTGTCTGAAGCATTATACCCCCATCTACCTCTCTCCAAAAATGCATACATAAAATCATAGACTATTACTGTGTGGTGAAGCTGTGACTGTGCTAACACTTCACCTGTCAGTAGCTAAGTGGTTTAGCTCGTCCTCAGTTCCACTTCAATATGAGCCTCAAAAACCTTGTCAATCCACGAGTATAGAAATAAAACACGTCGAAGAGCGGTGCTGGTAAAACATGGGCGGGTTACTCTGACGCGGGTATTCACACACACGGCTATTGACTTTCGTTTGATGATACAGATCTATTATCATACCATCGATCGACTGACACGGTAAACAAGTCACAGTCGTTTCTTTTGTTTATATAACGCGTTCGTAAGAAAGACGAGCTGGTTTTTGACGTTTTATATGGTTGCTAAATAAAGTGTGTGCAAATACAGGTAGAATAGGCTAGAATAAATGAAATCTTAGCAATATGGAGGCAGAAGCATTGGGACATTAGGGGATTGGCATTAAGTCAAACAAACTGTTGTAAGATAGATAATGTATTAACATATACACTTTAACAAGTCAACTAAAAACAGGTGTAGTGACAGCTTAACTATAGCTAACAAACATGAGTATGTTGTTATAGAAACCTGTACTGGGTTAATGTGTGACAGGGAACAGGTGAGCATCTGACAGATATAAGTAATCATCTCAGGTATGATAGACAATCAACATCTGCTGTCAGTCACCATGTCACGGTTACAATTACACCATGTCTTACATACACATCTCATAAATATTCATCAGGTTCTTGCCGCAATGAAGTCATTTATAAAACACACACAATGTAATCATTGTTGTGAGTATGACAAATAAACTTTATAATAAACAAGGCTACCCTGCGATTAGCTCAGAGCCAGCCAACAATGCAAACAATCAATGAGCAGTAATAATGATTTACTTTACCTTGTAGACTTAGGGCAACGAGTTCACAAAGTAAATAACACAAAATCCTTCATTAAATTCAGCTAGAGGCACACTGTACTGCTCGTATCTGTCCATTAACTCGGGCTTTTCGCCATTGTGTGCTATCTTATCGGTGCGATATGAGTCAATGTCCCACTAATCCTTATCTACAGTGAGCTTTATTACTGCGCCGGGGCAGTCCAAACTTTCACTGAATGTTTAAGTGCTCCTCGGAGACCCCTTGTCTACTGGGGCTGATTATGAATTACGAATCAGAATGCATGTGTCTGGTGGAGGATAGCAGTATTCCCTTCAGCACTCAGGTTCGCACCCATAAAGTTTGCCGATGAGGGTAGAGGCGCAGCTGCTTCACCACCGGGCCTATGCTCAGCTCTCAGCGATAATGTGCAACTCTCACGGAGGCAATGCTCAGTGCGTTCGCCGTGGAGCCAGCGAGGCCCGTGGGTCCAGGGAATCATGATGTCTACCCCCACGACTAAATTACCTATGATAGCTGTGTTGATTCCATCAGGAAATAATTACGACCCGCCACACATTTCACGCATAATTCTCGGTGAATTCGCATAGGTAAAAACGGCGATTGCCTCACACTAGGTAATTGTATTATTTCATGACTGGGTACAATAAATTGGCAGGTGCTCCCCCCATGACGGCGACAAGTCGACTTTCATCAGCGGCCATGCCGCGATCCAATCATCTGTCAACGGGTGGGTAAAGGAGGGGGTGCCGCAGACTCGATGTCTACCAGGCAAGGTAAATCCCCACACTCAGGGATAAGAAAGGCTGCCAGGAACGTGTACTGACTGGATAATCTGACCAGTAAAAGCATGTGGGTCGGGGTGTTAATAAAGAATAAGATTAACGTGGCCATACAAAACTCATGTTGCTCGTAAAACATGTTATACGAACTGGAAAAGTTCGCCAACTATTCATTTAAATCACATGTACTGACGATAGATTCATGGCGATTCCCCCATTAAAAAGATTCTAAGATGCTGCACATAGTTATCCACAGATCTGATGTTTGATATAAGCCTCCCCGCCCCCATAGCTCAGTATTTGATGTTGACAAAGCCCGGGTTTGAACTTTGATGCCGGCGGTATAACTTACAGATGATGGAATGCCCTATCAAACGTGTCACCAATGACCTGGGCTCTGAGCTATCTATTAGCGAGGGACGTCTGAAACTTCCAGGACCCCTGTGCGGATGTTTGCCCGCCCGGTAAACCGAGATGGCGGGAAAACCAGAAGCAGGCGATCAGTTTGTCCAGGTGTAATACCGGACTATGCTATGTGGAGTACCAACTCCAGCTGACCCTCACGCGAGCATCAGGGTTTTCCTAGCGCCCGCTGGTAAGGCACAATTCAATTAACTGTCAATCACGAGCGTGTCCAGCGTGGGATGATGCACCTCATCACGTCTGGGTATGCGTGTATCCGTCGATGTTCATTACACGCTAAAATAACACGATATGAGCATGGCTAGCCGCTGACAAACGACGAACTGACTGATATCTGTCTGCAATACTTAAACCGTTTTAATTTAGAAAATGTGCGCAGTATGCAGCTTTGGAAAGGAGAGTGTAAAATAAACTCCAAAGGTGGATCTAATATTGGTATATATGACCCAACTGTTTCTTTCCTTTGCTGTTTTCTGTCAAATATTACCGAGGATCACAAAACAGCTGCTGCTGGGACTCGTATACTCGTGGGTTTTGTCGTGTAAAAATTGTCCCGCAGGAAGACAAGTCAATAATTAAAAGACGAAGGGATGGTCAAAGCCATACGCTCCCTCGCACTCTGTATGTATTACCTAGAGACACCTGCGTCGATAAAAAACGAGTGATAATTTCATAGTAAACACATTAGCGGCGAGAGGGAGAGGCGAGAAGCTGATTGAGACCACGTCTGATTGATGGATCTGGGAATCCGAGCGCCTGATTTAGGTCTGCCCACCGGCTATACGCAGAAATAGCGTAATAAGGAATCTGGGTTTTTTATCCAGCCCAATTCTCATTAATCATACACGGGATGGGCGCCGCCCTAAGACGAGGCCGGATCGGATTCTGTACAATTACAAAAATCATCCGCTGATGCGAGGCCTGGGGAAAGCTGGGCCTGCCGGTATTTATGTGATGCTCCGATTAGAGCAGCTAGGATATATAAAACAGCAGCATCTCACCCCAGCCAGCATCACTCATATAGCTACAGGTTAATGGTTCAACAATCTAATACGCGTGCTCACCTGGACAGCTGAGATGAGGTAATCCTTAGGTAACTACTCCAATTACTCTCCCGCTGTATCTCCAGTTACCATTGGTTACAGGATTGACAGGTTCATCGCATCTCCTGCAATGATATGTATTACTTATAAACATAAAAAGGTCGTATCCGTAACATACACAAAATACATGAGTAAAGTTACTAAAGCTCTATACAACTATACAAACAAATAGCAAATGTATAAACATCCAGGAAGAACTTTCAACACAAGTCAAATCTTTAGGAGATAGATGGTAGTTGGGGCTGCTTTGGTTTTATCAGATACTGCAATAACTAATATAATCCCACGAATATTTCCCATTTGATCTATGAAGAGGAACTTTCTCGCCTAATTACACAGCATGCGAAGGGTTTTACAAATCAGTTGCTACAATTTGTCACAGCAGATAGGTATAAATTCTCGTGTAATCAGGTACAAAGTCATTCCTAGGTAACAGCCAGTCATGGCCCTCTGGCATAATACTTTTTACCCATGTTTTTTTTACAGGAAACACAATGCTAGATCAAAGAATAAAAATGCTAGGAGCTATAGTGGAAACTCTGTTTGAATCCCGTCGTCAATCTACGCATACTTTTTTCACGACTTTTTTCCTCGATGGTTGCACTGGTAATTGTTGGCTGACGCCTCTAAGTGGAGAAAACAATTTCCACATTTCCAGACGAACACCTACAAGTCTCAAATATGAACCATATGCCGTATGATATATACTAATGTGTGATGACTGAACTGTCCCCAAATTGTTATCAACAAATGCGAAATGTCAACTTCAATCATGTGTGTTTTGCGTTTAGTTAAATTTACACCAAGGAGCTAGAAATAGAGTTGATTTGTATTGCCGCTGATTAGAATGAAATCTCCATAGATCATAGCACAGATATGTCTTATTTACCTCTAAACGCATTACCGTAATGCAATATACGATACAAACCAACGGCTTATAGCTATAGCATACATGTCGGTATATATATATATTTATGCACAGGAAAAACAACTTTATATCACGGTTATCAGACACTTCTGTTCCTCCATCACATCAAATAGAATATTTTAACAGGCGACAACCTATTTATTCAACTCTTTCAAGCGCAAGCAACTTTGATCTTCGACGCATAAATTCAGTAACAACACAAGTCAATTACACTGGGAATTCCGGAAAACATGGGGGAATAATACACAATTCGTGGTTCAGAAGCTAACCTCGACATCTTGGCATCATTCGATATCAATTTGTTTGAGTAGTATAATAACAGATGTGCGGTCTTCAGGAGGATGCTGACTGGATGATTCTAAGAAAACACACTGGATTAAGAAATTGTCGGATTATTGTCAGTCTAGTGTTTTTAAAGTAAACACGGCGTGGTGAGAACAGTTTAAGTCAAAGAAAACACCTCATTACACAATCCGCATGTGTTATCAGAGTCAGCCACCTCCGACCTCTCAGATCAAAGCATTGCTAGCTTACTAGAAACCTCGAGCCAGGAATTTACACCACTGACAGCTACCTACACAGGTTAGCCCGCTAACCTCCATGCCATGTGATCTATGTTGTCAATGACAGATTTTTCAGAGGTGGTATGCTGATAATATTCCACGTCGACACATCTATGCTGCTATGTGATGTTGATGTGGCGTTAAATCCACCACGCCTTAACCTAGAAATAAATGTTCTGTCAACTAGTCTCAGTGAGTGTTTTGTAATATCTAATCTCTGCAGCTTAAAGGCAAATTTTTTGTCACAAGACATTTATAACACGCACACAGTCTATGTAAACCATTCATATCAAGCTTTTCAAAGTATAAATCAGACCTACGGTCATAATTTAAAGAATATATCGAAGTGCCCCTTGACAATAAAAATACTACGCATTGCAAATCAAGATATTCACAAACTCAAGTTACGAACTCAGCAGGCGACATCAACTCAGTCAGGAGATATAAGCAACTGCTACATACAATCTGGGTGGCTATGGGGAGGTTTCATCGGGCCACTCCAGATAGTTTGTATAGAGACAGGGTGTGCCCCCTGTGAATCCGCTATGAGCTCACCTGGTGCCTTTAACATGCTTATGTTACCACCTCTACAATCACCACGTGTAAACTGTGCACCTCTTCTGATACACACTTCCGAACCTCCGTTAAACTGGCAGAATAAACACACCACGCCAGCTCAGTGATCATACCAATAACACATGTAAAGGTTGAGTATAAAAAAGTCCTCTGTGTGCCAGGGGCTGGATAGGATCAGCACATGAAACGCTGAACTAGGCGCGAGGTTTTAAATCTGGCTATCAAGAGGAGGCGGAAAAGTGCTCTTCAGGCCAACGCCGAGCATCCAAGTAGAACACAGACATATGGTTTTCCTACTCCTAGTTTTATTATTTTACACGAACCATTGTAGTTTTTGATTACCCTCTGTTAACATGTAATATCAGCGCTATCGTGTTAGTAGCTTGTTTAGTAAACAGTCAAGCATTTTCCCCTGACAATAACCGTCGACCATCGCCGAGTTCGAGGACATCCCATATCACTTGAAGACGGAACTGGTAGATTTACGACTGACTTTTATCGGCATTATCAGTCTCGTTAGACGACATAACATGTCTCACCTGTAGCAAGGTTATCCGTGAATCTTGGCGATAAACCTTGGCGATCAACTGCAACACAGCATGCACTGATTTACGTCTGTAAAAACTATGTCCTATGCTGGGGTGAATCCGGTGTCTTTCTCGGTGTATAGCATTCCCCGGTAGGAAATGTATGAGCATGTACATGTATGAACTGGCTCCGGAAAGAAGTGTATTTACACAGATAAACCACACCTGTAGCACCTGGATGTGGAACAACCATAGGTTAGGAGCAGCATTCGCCTGGCAGAACCACAACCGTGTAGACTCTAATGTTCTAGCGGCTCACACGAACTGACGCCTGCCCTCCACCTCTCACCACTTGATGCTGCTGACTCTGGCTCAGGCCAAAGTTCTCAAAACCCCGGCGATTCAAAGGAACTGCGCGTTGTTGCCCTCCAGCAACTATTAATTGTGCTAGGTGATATGTGTAGGATCGGCGTAGGGCCAAGGGGTTAATGTTTGTGATATTCCACTTTATGAGTGGCTGGACTAATACAAAACACCGCATGTGATTGCGCTCACCTTATTTACAAACTATAGAATATCATGACTGATATTAAACCATCCATCTTTCACTTTTGAAAACAGGTTAAATTGCTGCCCACTTCTTCACAGACTTTTATTCCATACCTAAATGCCACTTGACATATCATCACACGATGATTATTGGGCTCGAAGGAAAGTAATGAATTAATTTTGAGGGTTGTCAGCGGGTGGGTGCGTATCGTGTTGCTCTGTTTCAGAATCTCCAGCCAGGCATGTCTTACTCATGATTTTGTTACGTTAGCTAGGGGATCGAATATCTCATTTAGTGGGAGCAAAAAATCACGGCCCCTTAATTTGGAAATGTATCCTGTTATTATCCGAACTCTACCTGTCAATGTTAAAACTGAAAGGAAATAGAATACGGCGATTATTGTTGGGATTCCCATCATAAGAGCTAGATGCAGAGCGACGCACACAAATAGCAAACATCAGAATACCTGACATACCAACACAGCCAATGATTACATGCTTTCCATTTAGTAAGTAAACCAAAGTCTTTGCGCTAAGTTCACAGGTTGAGATGTATTTAGAAAATCTGAGCCAGATGGAGACAGAGAGACTGAGGTGGACAGCTGTAACCATGGTATATTCGTTGCCATGGTGAATCACCTCTGCCGATGTACATGTTTAATGATTGCCTGCAGGTAGCCAGCTCCTGCCTGGAGAATGATCACCTGTTGGAGGCTGCGGCCACGCCGTCAGCACCTTCCTGGCCAGCCACAATAATTCACATCCAGGACCAGCGATCGGAGAATCTTCGGTCTATCCACAGGGACGTAGCACACTTTCAGTAAAGGTCATCTTTTTAAAACTAATGTGTGTACCTGTTTTAAGAAGAGCTTGCACAAGGTTTAGAATGTAAGAATAGTGTAAAGTAACACGTTAACTGTCGCGTTGTCCAAATGCGTATCCGTCCCATGGGTGTATTTGTTCATGCCTAGGTGGCAGTGATTTTAGGGCAGACTGGATGACGAAAACTCTCCCCACGTTGAAAAATGAGTAGGAGACTCTGTTAGCTCGAGCTCTAAGTGACTGGTAAATCTAAACAATGCTCATCATTGTGCATGGGTTACATAAGCCAGAATAAAAACGTCAAAAATCATCCTGAATAGATTAAGTTGGATAATGAGCTGCGGAGAACTCGCTGGTGTAGCCGGGTTGACAGTAAGGCATTACTGTAGCGAAGAGCCAATTTCTTACCCAGCAAGTCACTACATTGCTTAGACGTTGTAAAATGTTACGTATTTGCGAAATGCGGCGTATACATTACAAGATTAATCGAAATACGCCCGGCGATGGCATCAGATCCAACATTGGGGATGAAATAGCTGAACAAAGCCCATCAGATATCAAATCAATGCCTAATAAATCTCCGTCTCCTGTGGCAGCAGAGTGTGGGATGCTGCCAAGAAGCAAGCCTGGGCGCTGCCAAGGAGCAGGGAAAGACCTATTCCACAGTACAAGTCCCCCGCCTACCAGTACCAGGGAACCTCATAGTTGATGTATGTATTACAGGTACCGCTATGACATTATGGGTGAGGCGACCTCACTGGAGAGCAATTTCAACTGGCAAAAAGTGGACCCCAAACCACGTACGGCTCTATCGAGAGCAGCATACTAGGCAGGGGAAATATCATGAGCACTTGAACTATGTCTTTTTTACGACACTATACCATCCAAAGCTGTGGTGAGTGGCATTATAAACAACCGGTTTTTGTTCACAGTGTTTTGGATGATTTTTACCTAATGATTGAGGCTAAACGCTCAAATTCACACCATGAATACATTTATCAACACACATTACGGAACGTCAGATCACTCTAAGTGTGCAAGTAAGGAAAATGTATCTTGAATAAATATACATACGAGACGCAGACGAACCGTATCGGAATCTATAAAACAGCACTTTGGGCTTTTAATATCCCGTATCTCCTACAAATCTGCAGAACACGATATCGATGATACTGATAAAAATGACGAGTGATCGGCAGTGTTAAGCTATTTCCGACCTTCCAACACCAATGATACGACAATTTCGTGGTTTACCCCCGCGATTTTGCCTCTGATGAGAACTGCTTGTATTTCACAGCGGATCGCGTCTTGCAAACTCTTCAGATATTGCAGAAGAGCTCCGACGCCTGGAGTTACCAGACAAGTCATACTGGCGGGGAAGAATTTTATTTGAGGAAGGATATGAGCTAAACTCAACGCTGACTTCTAATTTCCTGATTCTCTTCAAGAGGCAGACAGGCTGGTTTAGTAGTGAGCGATGCTGAAGGGACATCAATCATGCTATGGCAACCTAAGACGGGTTTTAAGCGACTGAACAATACCCAGCCCACCTTTTTCTATAACTCGAGAGGTGAATTTGAGGCGCCTAGGTTTTTTATATTAAATTGAAGAGGTCCTGTTTAATATCCCGGTGGCGGCGACTGGAGGTATCACTGTCTACTTGGGTGTCCTTGGGAATGTCGAAGGCGGCGAGCTACTTCTCCACTGACAAAACCCTGCATCATCTGGGGTAAATCACAAGCGATAGTGATTATCTGATCACATCATTCGCTCACACAGACTAAAATAACGTTACCAGCCGACTACTATAGGCCTTCGCATAGATTTGATAACACATGAGCACTGGGGACGCGAGAGTTATTAATCACGCAAAATTTTACTGGGCCAACACTACTGGAAAGGAAAAATAACCCAGGTGAATCTATATCTGAATGGTCGCAGTCATGTTTTAGTCCACCGACGGGATTCTTAGGTAAACAATTCTACAGCCAGAGTTTCTTATTAAATCCTTCATTAAATATTGACTATCTCTTGAATTTGACGCAGCTAAAGGGGTTCGTGCACTCTAAAAGTTAATGTTTTTTCACTGCATTTTGTTCTATTGACAAAGTTGATTTTATGCCACGTGAAATTCAAAGCTTGAGTTTCAGAGTACAATTAATACTTGAAATTTGAGAAATGTAAATAGTGCCGCACAGCATTCAATTTTCTGATATTTTGTCGACGGGCGCATGTCACGATAGACAGGACTCACTCCTTAACTTACTGCTACATGTATGCTATAGTGTAGCATCACATGATCGCAATTCCAAGTAAACATCAGATATCAGCGGCTAATGCATAGGACCTTTACTTTAAATACAATCATCGTTGGATAGTTCAATAAAGGTACACAGTATATACAAATTACACATTCACTTTGTTGAAAACAATAAGATCAACTTAATATCCAAATGAATTGGGTCAATCTCCAAAGAAGAGCAACTGACCATGATACGATAGATAATCTTGGGCTATTGCTTTTCACAAACTTTGAGTGTTATTCCTCAGGTAGTCATTAAAGCACTAAAACGGATGGGGCCTGTCAGCATACTCCTCCATACAGTTAAAGGTGACTGATATAGCTAGATCACCCTGATTAAAATACCCACGTGGCAAGAGGGAAGATTAATAATCCAACCTTCATTTTCCCCGAATTAATTAACATTGATTCCGGCACGCCGAATATAATCATTAGATCATAAAAGGGCGTAATAGGAGGCAGCGGTCTGTCGAACTGCTATCGGCGACATAAAGCAATTTGTCTGCATTTCATGATTTGTATGCAGGTGGCAGAACGAAAAGTGTTCATTTTCCTAGGCTAGTCAAGCATGAAAATGATTAGAAAATGCACTGCAGTTCAAAGGTGTTTCTCCCGTTAGATGTTTCTCAATAGATGTCACTCAATATTATTTCGATTCTGACAATCTAAGCCCAATAATCTCGACATCGTTGTGATGCGTAGATAGAATATCAATAAGACACAGGAGTGGGATTTCTAGCAAGGCTTACAAAATGTACACGATAGAACCGAGTGTTCAACTGAAAAACAGGAATATGTTATTGCAGATATTTAGTCAGATACGAGTTGTTTACTCATATAATGCATAACTTAAACACAACGAGATAATATGAGAAACTAGATGTCATCAATAAAGTTAAGACCATATCACGTTCCGGAGTAGTCCATGTCTTGGAAGTTGGATATATCTATGAGACTATATGGAGCACAGCACAAATAGTATTTAACTTTGATATAACTTGTCAATTTCCATAAATGAATCGTCCTACCTAAAATGAGAATCTTCGACATCACACCATTTTAAACTAATAGATTATAAATAGTGTAGATGAGATATTTTGGCATTCTGCCTGACATGACATCACTAAACCATTTTCTAAATGAGCCATCCATTCAACATGCTCAAAGAATTAGTCAATTAGTCAATTGCATCACATATATTATATTTTAAAGGCACCTGACAAAATATCGGAAAGTGATGATGACAAATGATCCAACTGAACAATCGAAAACATAATCTTTCATACAAATCCAGCCATTGGAAAATACAGTATTACAGAACATAATAAGAACTGCGCCCTGGGGAGGGATTAAATCTATTGAAGTTTTTTAAATCCACGAGAAGGATGGAACAGAACAAAAGCCATTGCTATTCAAACAGTCATTAGCAATGCAGAATGGAGGAGTACACATGGATAAGCATGGTTAAAGCTCACTCCAGCGCTCGTGGCATTTAAAAGGCAATCAGTGAATAATTTACACAAGCAACCATCAGTGATGTCGTGTGCCAAAGCATTAACTCATCCTTTAAATTCAAATATTGATCTTTTGGAAAACTGACGTCAGGGCTCTAGGGTAGATGGTTGTTGCTGATGCTGTAAGCTGCGTTTGAAGAAAGTGCAAACAATCAGATATTGAGCTTCATCTTCCATATTGCTAAAAGCAGTTTATAAATATTTGATGGTAAGGTTAGGTATGATAAATCGAATTAAATAAATGAATTGGCTCACGACTTAGGCTGTATTAAATATATGGTTAATTCAAGGTGTCGGTGAATTAGCTTAGCAAATAATTGTATATCACCGGGAACTCTATACTCATCGATAGTTTAACACCAATCATGATTTGAGGTCGACATTAATAGCTTCTTAATTATTTAGAATGTCTAAATTCTATTCAAACATTTGCGTTGTCGCCATTTAAGATAACTGGGTTATGAGTCATCTGATGAGGATGAATCAAAACGCTGACTTTTCCTTTCGGTTCAAAATTCAAACATGTTAGACAGTATGGTCATTTTATCAGTAACAAAATGTCCAGCGTGTTATCATTTAATCAGTGCACACGTAGCTAAAACTGGAATTTAAGCTGTTTAAAGTATTCGAAACTCAGTGTCACAGCTACATACAACTGACCCTCTTCAGCAACATAAATATAACCGGGGGACATGAACGATCATTCAAACCAAGAATTAATCAAGTACGAAGCAAACTCTAGCTATTGACTGTCAGTACAAACATATACATGAGTTCTTATCGTTGGATGCGCATCAGTGCAGTAACCCATGAATGTACGTGAACACATGTACTTTTTCCACCAAGGGATGCTCACTTTTTAACGTGGGTCAATGGCATGGTTAAAACCACGATGATATATTCACGCGAACAAGGCCTCCGTCTAAGACCTGGGGTGATGATAGGCTGTAAAATGACATACCTGTTAGATCATGCTTCGAAGAACGGCACACAATGTTATGAATCAATGCAAAAACTCCAAGTGAATGACACAAAGCCAGCTGTCACTTTCTGTGAACGACGATGTTGAGAACAACACCAAAACTGAAAACCGGAAGTACATGACTTCTTAATTTATCTAAATTATGCCTGCAAATTTGTAAAAACTCTATATCTATATTCAACAGAATTCGTAAGTGACAATAGTTTGTGGTCAATATTGCCAGTTTATGGAAAATTGGATTCTAAAATTGAAACGATGGAACGAGACTTCAACGTGAACCGCCATATTTGAACAGACGCAAACAAAAACAATCAGAGTGAAACTACCGAATGTGTGCGTTTGAACGACAAAAATTCGTTCTAAAAGTTGCATGAAGTGAAACATAAGGTAAACTTTCACACCACCACAACATTTAACTTCATACAATCCAT
>JAXGGS010229296.1:0-15648 GCA_035585475.1 Armandia brevis | reverse complement strand
TCTTTCCCTCAAATGTTATTGTGTAATTCTCTCTCTGTTTCCCCCAGTAGTTATTGTGTAATTCTCTCTCTGTTTCCCCCAGAAGTTATTGTGTAACTCTCTCTCTGTTTCCCCCAGATGTTATTGTGTAACCCTCTCTCTGTGTCCCCCAGATGTTATTGTGTAACTCTCTCTCTGTTTCCCCCAGATGTTATTGTGTAACCCTCTCTCTGTTTCCCACAGATGTTATTGTGTAACTCTCTCTCTGTTTCCCCCAGATGTTATTGTGTAACCCTCTCTCTGTTTCCCCCAGATGTTATTGTGTAACTCTCTCTCTGTTTCCCCCAGATGTTATTGTTTGTGGAGTAGGATATCATCATGCGGGAATGGATCAGCAAGATAGAAAAGTTGTGGAGACAACGTTTGCGGGAGGTGAACTGCCGGTTTTAGGTGAATTTAACTATACTTACCAACAAATAGAAATCCAAATTCAACGTTTTAGCAAAATAGCTGTACTTAAAAAATAAACTGTAAACTGGTTACGTTGGTAATTTTACGTTAATGTAAGTATAATGTTTATACCTGTAGTATCCACCAGTACCCTGGCTATGGGGGTGAACCTCCCCGCTCATCTGGTGATTGTTAAATCTACACAACATTACGTGAGTGGTGTTTATCAAGAGTACGGAGAAACTCAGGTGTTACAGATGATTGGCAGAGCCGGCAGACCTCAGGTGAGTCACTCTCTCTAATACTCTACTTTCAACTATTTAGTCCATATAAGTTAATTATTTATTATTTGATTGAACAGATGGGAACATGTCTGATCAAAAAACATTTATAACACCATCTGTCTATCCTCATGCATGTATGCGCATTAATGATATAAATTATTTCAGTTCGATACATCAGCGACTGCAGTCATTATGACCAGATCATCAACTAGAGTAAGTCATGTTATTTCCCCCGCGGGTTACATCCAGTTGTCGACACCAGCTGGCCATCTAACATTAATTGCCATACCCATAACCGTGAGCACATTTCAAATGGAAACTCCATGCACATCTTTCAGAACAAATACGACAACCTATTGAAAGGAAACCAACTCATCGAAAGCAGGTATCAGCACGTTTCAAACATTTAACCTTTTATCAGAAGTAAACCACAACATGTTATTGCCTGGTCATGATCTGCTTGAATTTTATAGCCTTCATAACAATCTAATTGAGCATTTGAACGCTGAGATTGTGCTTGGCACCATCACTGATGTTTCCGTCGCCCTCGAGTGGCTAAGATCAACTTTCTTATACATCCGTGTCATGAAAAATCCGAAACATTATGGTAGCGAAACTAATCTAAAACTACATCTGCATAAACGTCTGTAAATGTTGATTACATGCGTGTTGATATCTAATTCTGGCGTTATTCAGAACTTCTTATACTTCTAGGAATACCCGAAGGACTATCCAAGGAAAAGGTGGAAAAGAGACTCCAGGGTAAGTGATTTAACACCTGTAACGGTTGTGATAGATACCATTTCATTATATATACACGTGTATATATATTACTACTCTACTTCCTTTATTTATTTTCAGAGATGTGCATCAAAGATCTGAATGCCTTATCAAGTATAGATCTAATCAATATGGATGATGATCTCTTTTGCTTAGCTTCAACTGGTAAGGAATTAGTCTGTTTCGTTTCTGGTACAATGAGTACGCAGCAGTGAACACTCTCATCCAAGTGTTTGATCATTGTTTACAGAGACAGGCAAGTTAATGGCACGTTACTGCATTGGTTACGAAACCATGAAAAACTTTCACAGTATCGGAGATAACCAAAGTGTTGATGAGCTGGTAATTAAGATTCACGTATTTATCTATCGGGAACCTCACGGACTGCTTAATTGGGTCTACTTGTCTCGACCGCTGTACTGATTCACTGCAATATTTTCCAGCTTAGCATTATGTGTAGCAGTCAGGAATTTAGAGACATCCAGCTGAGAGTCAATGAGAAAAAAGCTTTGAATACTTTAAACAAAGACAAAAACAGGCCCACGATCAGGTCAGATAGCTAGAGCTCGCTTACCACATAGCATGCACACTATTCAATATACTAATCTTGTTAAAATTATTATTTAAATTATTTGTATAACAAAATTCTTATCTGTTGATAGGTTTCCTCTGGAAGGAAAAATAAAGACAACCGAAATGAAAGTGAACGTGTAAGGTTATAAGTGGAGTGAGAAAGTTCTCAAAATTCAACCCGATCTCCTTTGATGAATTCATATACATGTATTTGGTTTGATTTATTTTGACAGTTTGATCCAAGCACATTTTGGATGTCTACCTATCCAAGAATTTGCTCTTCAACAGGACAGCACAAAAATATTCAGAGCCAGCGTCAGAGTGGCAAGATGTAAGACTATCAAGACCGTTTTTTTCTTCCATATATGTGTAGGCATTACTCACTCCAACATTTGGTTTTGCTCATCCAGGTCTGGTGGAAGTGTTATGGCAGAAAACGTCTTTTCAGACATTATTAAATGCTGTGTTGTTGGCAAAGTGTTTCAAAGCTCGGCTCTGGGAGACGTCTAAATATGTCTCCCGTCAGCTAACTGGAATTGGTACGTAGCAGTTTAGGAAATCATGAAATTGCAATTTGTATCACTTTAACATTTCTGTCACTGTTATTTGAACTTTCTAACATAAGGTCCTGCTTTGGCTAACGTTCTGGTAAATGCTGGAATGACGACATTCCATAAAATAGAAGAAACTAATCCCAGAGATATCGAATTAGTACGTACAGTTTCCATAGGAACATACATGCTTAAGTAGATTTCTGTGTATTGTGATGTGTTGTCCGAATGCGTTAGTCTGCATGAAGAAATGTGTACATGTTCCCGTGTATATATACATGTACACTCAGTAATTGTACTTTAGATTGTGAACCGGCACCCCCCGTTTGGAAATCAAATCAGAGATGCTGTAAAAGGGCTCCCCAAATATGAAGTGTCCATAGATCAGGTACCGTAATTCTTACCCATTAATACGCGGCTCCACCTACTGGGAAATACTCAGTGATCGATGTCTTTCAGTAATAGTTCTCAAATATGGGGAAATCCGTTACCTTGTGTTATCTAATTTGTAGTCACTGGTTTACTCGGCCACGACTGCAGAGATTACACTTTCCATCTCACTTACAAACGCCGATTCACTGAAGAGTAAAAGCACGACAGAGCGGACACACCACAGCGTTCTTCTTCTGGGTGACGCTGACAACAAGATCCTGCTCAAGGCCAAAATAAGGTCACATTCACTCAACAAGTTTTCTCCTAACAAAGATTATTTCTCAATTCTCCTCATTTCCTTTAACGTGCCACAAACAATCTGCTTATGCAATACAATATCCGTTCGACGTAGCCCATTGAGTTACGTTCCTGTTTTCATTATTATTATTACCATTGACGTTTCCTCTGCATTAATTATGTTCACAGTGATGCACAGTTAATGAGAGGTGGCGCTTGGATAAAGAAACTGGAAGTTCGTAAAGCATCAGGTGGTGAAGAGTTAAGTGTCAACCTGATAAGCCAAGAGTGGAGTAAGTAGTATATCAGTGGCGTAAGTAAGAAGTATATAATTGGAGTAATTAGTATATAAGAGTGCTCACATATTTCCTTCATCAATTTCTGATTTAACTGTAAGATACCTTTTTAGTTGGACTAGACGTGAATAGTGCATATACTCCATTTTATACCGGCCCGAAGCGTTCGACTGCCACCAATAAGATCGATGAAAATCAAAAAGGTGAATTAATGACCCGGTATATTCAAATCCGATTATATTAGAAAGCGAATGAATCAGTACGAGACTTGTTTCTACCACACCATGTGTGTCCAGAGTTCAGCGGAACGCTTGCTGATGTGGTACAAGGACGGAAACCGTGTAATCATCGATGTGCCAACAAAGCATCTTGTGGACATGAATGCTGTAAACTTGGCGTTACTAAGCACAGAGGCAGCACAGAGGTCACAAGTCATCGTCTTCAACTAAAGGAAAAAATACACGACCTGGATACCACCTGCACAATTAAGGTCAGAAATCACTGGTATCCTATGTTATTTAATTACGATGTATATCATATGAATTATTAACTAATGGTCCTGCACCAACACCTTTCATCTCATGCTGTGTGATCGTGCGCTAATTATTAAGGCCAATTATTAACTAAGTATTTGCATGGGAATACTTGGACACTCAGACATATACTGTTTCATTGTGTAGGACGCGGATTTGGACAAGTACAAGTACACATCTAGAGAACAAATACCCGTCAGCACGCGCAGGGATAGTGACGTTTTATACAACATGTATAGCACGTCAGACCCCCCTAGACCCCCTCAGACCACCTTCCGTGGTAAACTGGAAGCTCAGGTTCCACAGACCCCAGGTCGCGGGGAGACATCCATACCAGGAAACAATCTAACAACAGAGAGAGGGGGGCAATCAGTCTATCCATCCACTCCAGGGTCTGTCTCAGGGTACACCACTTATCATTAAGACGATTGCCTTATTTAAAACACCTCAATATGCAACTAAAAAAGAAAGTTTGTCAACATTTTTCAAAAAAAAATATGACACATTGAGCGATGTTATTGATCAGTAATATAAGAGGAACTGATAAGGCAAAGTATCTTGGACGCGGTTATCGAGTCGCGTGCACTCGAAATGTTTTACCTTGTTTTACTTTTAATATACCTACATGTAGGTGCAACGCTGTGACACCATACACTCCCAGCGTCCCTCGGACTCCATACACTCCCAACGTCCCACGAACGCCGGGAGGCAAACTCTCTGAGATAGATTTGTTTCTACAGAGAAGGAAGTCTGATGGATACGAAGGTAAATACAGCCGAGCACCGGTATACTCGTATACTTGTCATAGTTGACAAATATGATAAAAGAACAAAAAGTACATAGAGTGATTTAATGGAAACGAATGCAATCGTTATAATTAGTTTCCATGTTACATTTTACCTCACGTACCTTACCTTGGCCAATACTAATCAATTTACCCTTTCTGTGTATTTTTTTATATCCAAGTACGTTTACTTGTAGGTGACGTGACAGTAGATATGTTTAAAGACGAACCGTACGCTGATAACTACATCACTGAGGGCCAAGCTGATGCATATGAAACTCCCACGGTACTTTTATATGTGAAGCCGCTCTAAATCTGATTTAAAAGTAATTCCGAGGGATGCAGTAGGTTAAGATTAAATGATAAGATTAAAAGATTAAAATGCAGTCATTATTATTATTATTATTATTATTATTATTATTATTATTATTATTATTATTATTATTATTATATTATTATTATTATTATTATTATTATTATTATTATTATTATTAGAGAGCTTTATTACCGACTGATCTTAAGTATTGTACATTGTGCGGACATAATATGAAACTTTGTGATTGAGTTTGACAATATAGTCGGCAAAGGTGCAAAATAATTGCACCTCGTTTTCTAGTTGAATTTTAAGAGACTGTGACTATGTGCATGTTTATTTTATAGGAATGTCAGTGGAATAATAGCGGAGACTATGAACGTGTGAGGAAGAGGTTAGAGCTCCCCGCTAGGTCCATCACTAATGATAGTAGTATGGAAGAGAGGAACGTCTATCTATCAACCCACCAGAGGGACGCTAATCGCCAGGTCGATAACCCGGGACGTGTTTGTCCTGCTCGAGCAGATTCTCATCTGCAGCCAGGACTAGATGATGGGACTGCAGCCGACACCTGGGGAGATGAGGATGATCTGCCTGACTTACCGCCAACCAAATATAAAACCAACCCTGTGGCCTATAAACCCAAGCACACTGGTGAAGCGGACTATGCAGACAACAACGAGTTTGTGTTTCAGAGACCTCACCTACCTGTCTATACCCCTACTTCTCACCAACTAAATCCTGAACACAGAAATACCGAACCAAAGCAAGTAGTCAACGGAAACAATAAGAAGTATGGACGTGTAAGACGCGAATTTGCCTCATCACAGACATTGAGCTTTAACAAAGCACCCCGAGATACACTAAGCCAGTCTCTGAACAATTGCGAATCAGGTAACAGGATACTCAACGCTAGTATACCTGGGAGGCTGGCCCCGAAGGACACATCACGAGCGACCTATCCTCGTCCACCGGTCTCACGAGCGACCTATCCTCGTCCACCTGTCACAGAATCGAAGATAGTAGAGAAGAGAAATTATGACACCGATGAATACTATATACATGACGTCATGACTACTGAAGATCACAACGCGTGTGGTTTGCGCCAGTCAAGCTCCTTAGGTAACCACGGGATACCATCCCATTGCCCAAATACCACCAGGATTCCATATCCACCTCAGAATCCCGCTACATCAGCAACGTAAGTTAAACGTGCATATTTGATATCAGTTTACTGCCATTATCATTATGTGTGAATAGTCACTGAAAATATGAGCCCTAAATAATCATAAACTAGGTTATTTTTTCTGATTTGCGGGACGATTTATACCGATCCACTGTGGGGTGAATATAATCTGTTGTTAACATCTTAAATAAGATGCTTGTCTATTGTAGTTTCAATCTGATGGATGAAGCCGATGACTTTTTATTGGATGAGGGAGGACTCTTGGATGTTAAGCAGCAGATATCAGCAGATATTCCCGTACTCAGTCCCCCCACTAAGTTTGGTGAAATACACGACTCTCCTGCTATCAGAAAATTCTCCACAGAGACCACAGAAACAAAGTCTAAGTGGAGCTTCTTCTCTTCTGGCAATATGTAAGTTTGCAATTTCAGACAAAACTGTTTTAACGCTACATGGTCGTGATTATCTTAAGAAATTAAACTAGCTCGAATAAACTTGAACTATGCTTATTATCCGTTTAAATTGGTAAAGGTATTCATTCTACATATAGGTGTATATGTATATGAATATTTATTGAAGGATTTATTATGTAAACAACTACCGGTATGCAGCTCTTGAATTTGGTTAGTCATTCCTTATATGCATGTTTCGTTGCTTATTGTTTCAGAGAGGAAGATGACGATTTGGATATATTTAATAATATATTTTAAGTCATAATTCACAGGTCTCGTAGACACAACACAAATATTACTGTTATAGATTTCCATTACATAGTTGTTATATTTATCATAGAAAGCTGAAGTGTTTATTATAATAATGTTAAAACTATATCTGTACAATGTATCCACTTGTTATCATAGGTAATAAAACGATTACATTATTGATATGGCTTAATTTTTGGTATCCGTTATATAGATTTACCAAATTTTTCGGTAGAAATGATAGAGCAATTAACTAATATATCATTCATTTGATATTGACCATATTTCGTGAAAGTTTAATCGCCGAACCTGTCTGACACTTAATCCTGCTTCAACTCACGTGATTGTTTACCTTCTTTTACCGAACACACAGTTTTATTAGGCAGTAGCTAAACTGAAGGACATTGTTCATGGCAGGTTTGTCGATCGAGAGCCCTTTGAAGTCTCAAGGAACTAATGAACCTATAGTAGGATACACCCCAAGGTCTAATGGAAAGACTTGTTAGTCGAAAGCGTGAAAGCCTGGTCGAGCTTATAAAGCCCTGGACGCAAGAGAGAAATCAATGCGTTCTCGGCCGATGAACCTATTATAAACAATGTCCTTCCGTTTAGCCGCTCCGTTTTTGTTATGGAAAAGTCTGGAAACTCTATTTGTAATTAATTCCTGCTTTAGTTATTAATTCGATGACTTAAAGGATGGCCTATCTATTGAAAACCAAAACACCTAACAAAAGAGTAGCGTAGATTTCGCTAATCGTCACCCTCCTTACGTTACATGACGTCGTTCTTACGTCGCTTGAAATGACGTCATAAGATGACTGTGTTTCCTTGACAGTCGATGAGGATTTTGTTTTTAACTAGCTCTTCCGGGAATCAAATACATAACACACAATGGAGGAGATACATTCAGGAGAATGCCACGGACATCCTAGCCTGATGCTCGATGCGGGGCATATTCAAGAGGCGGCTTTTCGTGAAGAAGAGTAAGTATACCACATTAGAAAGATACTGCGGAAAACCAGTCGTTCAAATTCCGACCTAGCCAATATGAAAGAGATCAACTTTCCAAACATCCATTACCAAGCATATACAATTGTTCCAATCAGATATTTTTATACACAGCAATTGTTGGTTTCTGAGGAAAATGACCAAAGACTATGGTCTGCTTTTGAGTGAGATGGGTCAAAAGTTCTACGCTTTCCAAGAAAAGTATCAAAATATTCTGTATCACGAACGCGAGTCAAGAGACTCCCACAGACGAGGTAAGGAAATAATTCACGGAGACACATAAACACGAATGTAAGATTTATTCTGAACCATTGTGGACGCAGATGTTATTGAGTCCTAACAATGGAAACTTATCAGGAAACGAGTCGATGTTGATATCATTTCACCAACTTGCAGTGAAATTTACCAAGGAAATGAAGACAGCCATAATGATGTTGATCAATTATTGTCAGGAAAAGAGTACCAACCTACGTATTACAAGTGACAAAGTCATCGGTAACGAACATGCCAAATTGAAAGAGTGAATATCTTTTCTAATTCAACTAAATGTGTACTGGAATTTTGAGCGAATACATGCGTTGAGTGGGATTAATTGATCGTCGCCGACCAATTTGTTCAGCTCCATGATCAATTCAGTTTATCATAAAACAATGATCATACTTGAAAACTTCACCCCTTGGCTTTGAATGCGCAATAATTATAAGGTAATAATATTTTATTTCTAATAGAATGAGAGGACAATTTGAAAAGGAATACCAAGATATTATAGAAGAGCACATGACATCATTAAATAATCACAACGAACTCGTAGATAAGACTAAAGAGGCGAAAGAGGTATTTTATTCGTGTTGTATTCACATTCTATTTGCTCCCCCGCTTAACTCTGATCGTAGGTTCCATTATTCTTTCTTTTTTTTGAATTGCATCCAACTCAATATCATTTAATGACTGTGGACGTGAACAACGGATATAATAATAATCATATGATACCAAAATCGGCGCTAATCGTAGGATAAATCATCGTGTAATTTCAATACTTAAACTTTACAGCAATATCGAAAAGGAATAGCAGATTACGAGGATGTGCTGATAAAGTTGGAGGAAACTTTCAAACTGTATTCTCTTGGACTGACAAAACAGGGACCAGAAAATAGAAAACAGATCATGGTAAATCAATAGATTCGAAAAAATTTCCACTAAATACTTGGTAATTATATAGGTAAACAGAAAATGAGTTCCGCTTTCATGAATTACCCATGCTAAGGATTATTATTGTAGGCCTATAATATGTTATTATTTGTCAATGTGTTTTCACAGGATTTAGGAGCTCTTGAAATTAAAACCGAATCAAAAATTTTGAAAGCTCGTGACATTTTCACCTGGTCTAAAAAGGCCGAACAGAATAACCTAGAAATATTCCTTAAGGTATGTGAAGAATATCCATATAAAGCTCATCTATAGCACCTTAAAGGTCATGTTCTGCCATTTAAATGTTATGAAACGCAAATTGTCAGGAAGAGCAATGCCGGTTGAGGCGTCTTCATGAGTTGAAAACTATTCACACCAGAACAAAACTTGAACAGGTAGACCTTCTGGCACAACATCTAGAAGAAATGTCATCAAGGTAATGACGAATTTTAAACTGCTTTTACAGATGCAGTCGTTAATCTAATGTTTAAACCGAAAATAAGTGCAAGAATTCTGAAATGGCTTCAGGAGAGCTTATTATTCGTCTTGTCTATGTTGATGCACATTTGTATTCCTAGGGACAGCTTTAAATATGTCGATAAAATAATAGAATTAGTTGATGAGTGCAAGGAACAGCCGCTGCCTAGCAACTGGAGACATACCTTAACGACGACACCTGTTCTTGGTTACCTCGGAGAGGCGGTAAGTAACCCAATATTCCGCATCAGAATCTGAATATTTGCGACATTATTGTACTACATTTCTTGGCAATAATAGTCAGTAATAATATCAGAGCTGAATATTTTTATTTTGTTGCTAGGATCTACATCTGCGCTTTGACAGAATTACGAGGGACTCACAGAAACCCCTACAGTCAGTATCATAAGTATTCATCATAATTAGTTACGGCGCGCCCGCAATATTACACATTATTATTATTTATATTATCATGTTATTCACCAAAATGTTGTTACATAAAATAAGAATCAAATTTTAACCTAATAACTTTCTTTGTTGATGCGATAAAATTAACAAAATAATTAAAATACCTATATATATAAACAATATATTTAATACAGTCTCTGACGATTATACATATTTGTTTGTAGTGAAGCCATTAAGAAGTGGGTTAGAGAACCAACTTCTGCAAGAAAATTGCAAGTTCACGTTAAATCGTAAGTATTATTCATTAGGTTCACTCTACAACAGACTTTGGCATTATGACCCGATTCTTTGTATGTTCTGATTCATTTTTAATGTTTTTAATATCAGAGAAGCGAAACCTCATCGTCATATTGGGGATGGCTTTGTAAAGCCCTTGGGAAGCGGGCAGCGTGCGCTGATGTACTCTGGGGAGGATGACAGTTCTGATGAGGAAGCCTGCAGATCTCTCAGTTGTCATGATTACCACGACAGAGGTGACACTTTAAGCAGCAGTCAGCAACAGAAGAAAAAACGCGGGATTCTAAGGCGAACACGGAAGAGTTTGTCTATAGCATTTATCAAAGCCAGGAAAGCTATGGGCAACTAAATCATCATGATATCAATTATTAACAGCGCCTAAAATAGTATTTGCCTTGGACTATAGATCCGCTAGGCGTTCTTGAACTCAGAAGCAAAAGAAGAAGCATTACCAAAACCAAAACCTGCATTATACTCCGTTTGTAAATCAGCTTGGAGATTATTTAAAGACATGGATAATAAACTTTAATTCATCGTTGTTAATTAGTCGGTATATTGCGAACTGGATATGGAATCTCAGTAGCTCACCATTGTATCAGTAATTTTGTAAACATAAATATTCCGTTAAAGGGCTTTATACCGAAGCGCCCTCCGGCGTCTATAATAACTGTTATAGATTCATCGCTTTGGTGCCTACACCAAGTCAGCGCCTGCTTTAAATTCTCCGCTTGCTTAATTGTCTCTAACTTGTTTTGGTCCTTTAAAGTTAGACAATTACTGGTCACAAGAAGACCTGGTAAACATCCCTCATTTTAGGTCTGATTGAGGCTTAAGTAAACATCTACATCATTCTAAAAATTAATGATATTTTAAACCATGACGTCCCATACATATATGTAAACTATTAAACATTCGTAATATTAATACAGATAGAGTCAATATTTTTGCAGTCACTTCATAATTTATTAATCCATAGGTGTTACTTTTGTTTATAAGCGTGGGCTAACCGTTCATTAGTTTAAAAATTTGAACGGTAGGCAGATTTTAATTGTTGCCAGGAGAAATGCACCATCTACTGAATAAAATGTATCGGTAATTCATGTTAATTTGAGTAAAAGCAAACTAATGTTTGGTAATGAAAATACTATGGAATCTGACAATAATAAGCTATGGATAAAGTCTTACGTACTGCAGGACAATAAGAGTTAAACTGGGAGAGATCCAATAGGCAGGAATTGTCTTGTGCACAACCGGCGCTGGGCACAATAGACATGGGACACATATCATCAGGGAGTGATGGGTCGTCTGAACAATTCCCGTCAAATCCGTAAAACAGCGAAAACACATTAAAAATCATTCCAGGCGGACATCCCATAATTCTCAACTCACCCGCGCAAATCTCCGCAGTCTGTACAACTGTAAAATACACAATTACTCGAGTATTACATAATTTCAAGAACTCATGCAAATTAATCAATATGATCAATAAATACTTGAAGGTGGTTTAAGACCTATACATTTGAATGAAAGGAAACTCACTTTGATGGTGGCACGAGGTGCAGGATTTGTGGCAGAAGTTGTGCATATAAACCGGATTGTTTTCACATTCTCCCTCCTCTCTCCACAGATCACAAATATCATCGTCTTCCAGAAGATTCTCACAAACTATCAATTCATAAAATAGCAACATAGTAACAATAGTAAAGGAAGGGCCAATTATTCATCTTAAATGTAATCTTTTTTAGACGTAGTCTACATTGCGCGCCAAATGTTCGCGTGAGAACTTCATATTTGTTAACTGATGCCTGGGTTGTTATAATGATGGTTTACCTTTAGTGACCTGAGGCTGCATCGCGGTGACTGTGGAGTTACATTTACTGCAGGATTTATAGCAATATTCCCACATAGAGCCCATCGACCACCAGTCAAAACAAAGTCCTTCCTCCACCAGCAAAACACACTCATCTCCAATAGCGTCAATACACCTCTCTCCATCTCCTGCCACATATATTACTTTACTGAAGGTCTCAACCGATAGTTAACAAAATTGTATCAAAAATGTCGATACATTTCAAAGGAATAACATATTAACCGGCGATAAGTGAATAGTTCTGTTGGCCACTTTAGGAGGCAGATATGAGGACCGGCTCTACAAGGTTTTTTGATATAATAATTAATTTTCACCTATAACGTTTTTCTTCTCTACCTCGTACGTGTCTTGCAGGTGTTGCACGGAAATGTTGGTGATCTGGCACTCCCTGACCGGTCTGCCCCCAGTCATACCCACCTCTGAGATATGTTTCACCACCTCGAACCCCCTCACCAGCTTGCCGAACACTCTTCTCCCTGGTACATCCAGCTCCTCTGCCGTCCGCTCGTTCACAGATACTATGAAATTAGTGTGACCAGGCACCCCTTCTTCGTCCACCTCCATGCTCAACCATCCCCGTCCATAGTGACGCAGCCTAGAGGAGGAGGAGGGAGACGAGCTGGTGATTATGACGACAGGCTCATCACCTCTGACGTCACCGCCCGAAACTATGTCATCATCGACGTAATTAAACGTGCTATTGAGATAAGCTCCCGGATGTGTTGCGTTGGCGAGGACTATAAATGTATCGGTGATTAAAGGTTCCACATCCCTGAAGAGTGCAAGTGTGATGTCCCCCCTGGGTGTGTCGCCTATATGGACAGTGAAAGTAACGTGGTGAGTGACGGTGGCGCCCTCACACAGACTGCACGCGCGGTAACAGTGGCGCCACATCCATGCCTGGTTATTCTCACATTCCCCCTTCTGCTCCCAGGTGGCGCACATCCCATCATCAGGATAAGCGTTCTCACAATCTGTAAATATTTTTAACCGAAACACACTTGATCACTTAAAAATCCACACATTTATTAAAACGTCTTCAACATGTGCGTAAAAAGGAATGCATGAAACTGCATCTATTGAAAGCAGGATCAAATTGACATTTTCACTGGAAAAATATTGATCTAATAAAACTTCATCAACGCAAATAAACTAACCACATCTTGAGCAAGTTTTGTGACACATCAGCCACATAAACGAGGGATTTGATTCACATTGTCCGTATCTAAACCAGTGATTACAGTTGATATCCCTGTCCTGGTTAATGCATTCTACAACAAATATCACACACTCTTTTATATAGACGTACGTGTGATAGATTAACTAAAGGAATATTTGACGTATTAATAAAACACAAGAGGACCTCTTCCATGGATGCTGTAGGTTTTCTCTGGAGCTGCTGTAGACAATGTCTGCGCACTTTCAGGAAATGTGAACTGCCTATTTTCTTGTAATGTTAGAAAAGCTTGGGTCGAGAGTCTCTTGTTTATTAATGTTGTTAACAAATCAGACGGTGGATCCGATGCAACCCCTACAACAGCTTCACCTGATGTCTGGCTGAGAGTTCCTGGGGTGGAGTCATCACCATGCGCGGTTGAGAGATGGGTTGGAGTTATGTTTTCACGAGGATGTGTTGTAGGGGAAAGGCCAGGCGCTGCTGCGGTTGTGGTTGTTATTGGATTCATAGAAGTGGTTGGCTCAGGGGGTGTGGTCGATGTTGGCTTGGGGGTTGTGGTCGTTGTCGTTGGCTCAGGGGTTGTGGTTGTTGTTGTTGGCTCAGGGGTTGTGGTTGTTGTTGCTGGCTCAGGAGTTGTGGTTGTTGTTGTTGGTTTAGGGGGTGTGCTCGTTGTCGTTGGCTCAGGGGTTGTGGTTGTTATTGTTGGCTCAGGGGTTGAGCTCATTGTTGCTGGCTCAGGAGTTGTGGTTGTTGTTGTTGGCTCAGGGGTTGTGGTTGTTGTTGTTGGCTCAGGGGTTGTGGTTGTTGTTGTTGGTTTAGGGGGTGTGCTCGTTGTTGTTCGCTCAGGGGTTGTGGTTATTGTTGTTGGCTCAGGGGTTGTGGTTGTTGTTGTTGGCTCAGGGGTTGTGGTTGTTGTTGTTGGCTCAGGGGTTGTAGTCGTTGTTGTTGGTTTAGGGGGTGTGCTCGTTGTTGTTGGCTCAGGGGTTGTTAATGTTGGCTCAGGAGTTGTTTTCGTTGTCGCGGGCTCAGGAGTTGTGGTCGTTGTTGTTGGATCAGGGGTTGAGGTCTTTGTTGGTTTAGGAGGTGTGCTCGTTATTGTTGGCTCAGGGGTTGTGGTCGTTGTTGTTGGATCAGGGGTTGTGGTCGTTGTCGGTTGAGGGGTTGTAGTCGTTTTTGTTGGCTCAGGAGTTGAGGTCATTATTGTTCGCTCAGGAGTTGAGGTCATTGTTGGTTTACGGGGTGTGCTCGTTGTTGTTGGCTCAAGGGTTGTGGTCGTCGTCGGTTGAGGAGTTGTGGTCGTTGTTGTTGGGTCAGGGGTTGTGATCGCTGTTGCTGGCTCAGGGGTTGTGGTTGTTGTTGATTTAGGGGTTGTTGTCGTTGTTGTTGGATCAGGGGTTGTGGTTGTTGTTGGTTTAGAGGTTGTTGTGGTTGTTGTTGGATCAGGGGTTGTGGTCGTTGTTGGTTTAGGGGTTGTTGTCGTTGTTGTTGGCTCCGTGGTTGTGGGTGTTGACTCAGTGGTTGTAGCTGGATGTTTAGATGTACTACTTGTGGTAGTGGTAGGTGGAGACATTATTGTGGTGGTTTCGACAGTTTCAGTTGTACTGTGTCTTTGGTATGTAACCGAACATGTCCTGCATGATTTGGCGCAGTTGAAAGTCATCCATCTTGTCTGACATTCCCCTTGCACAGCTCCAGCATCACAATCCTCGTCATCACGGAGGTTTTCACACTCTAAATGAAATTTAACAGTGATATTGTCAGGGTGAGAATCTATCAACATGTAATATATTATCAAAGTGACCGTTATCAAACCTGAGTTTCCGCATTTGGAGCAGGATCGGAAACAATTTTCCAGCATCCAACCTCTGTCGGTGGTGCAGTCTCCGTGCGCCGCCCAGAACTCACATTCTTCATCATCTGTATATCTGTTCTCACACTCTGCCAAGTTACAAAAATACAAGTCAGGAAACCATCGAGTATTAAGTATAACCAAGTGTTTAACTAAGAAGCCACACGACCTGTTTCTTGAGCTATCTTGACAAGCGTACTCTAGTCTGAGATATTTGGGGACACTTACCTTGACAAGCGTACTCTAGTCTCAGATATTTGGGGACACTTACCTTG
>JAXGGS010229185.1:5177-15650 GCA_035585475.1 Armandia brevis | reverse complement strand
AGGTGTCAACCGCATGGTTTCATTGATAGTGGATTGAACTCACCAATTTAGAAAGGTTTAAAGCTGTATTAATACAGAATTGGGCGTTTATAGCTAACATGTTTTATGGCTAGTGATGACGTCCTGGATGACTTGTCAAATGCCGACGGCCTAATAGAAAATGGGGCTTTAGCAAGACCGATGATCTACATACTGGCATCTATATGATGGTAGCATTGCTGTTTGATGGTCATGTTCTAAAAGAGCATGACACTGCTACTCATCTTAATACTGTATAACCTCTATGATGTGTTCATATGTTTTAATGAAAGATCACTTTCGAGACACAAAGAACGGCACCCTTCTGACAGAATAGATGGAATCGCATAATGTAATTTAGCTTCCAAGACCACTCTCATGATAGACGAATCTCTCTCATTTGCATCTCGCCTCATTCAACTTCATCAATTGATTTGAGAAGACTGTTCAATTAATTAAGCCACGAACCGCTGAGACGACTGTGCGAACATGATGCCCTCCGCACGTGCTTCACATTCCATTCCGATTCCTTGTCTGCCAAATTTCCAAGAGTTAAACCATATTTAGCTTATACACTGGTCGTATGTCACCTTACGCAAATCAGAATTCTCATAAATAAAAGCTTTAATATCTATACTTTGGGAATCTTTGATTGATTGCAATAGCCTTGGTTGACATCAGTATTTTAGCAACAAATAGTCGGACTGGTTTAAGTCGATGATCCTGACAACGTACTGAGATGATGTTTCCAAAGTTCTTCCTGAGGTAATCAAAATACCATAATCTATGCCATTTTGGGGTTATATCCTGTATCCAGTATCGATACTACCAATGTCATTCAAACTTGTTCAGAGCAATCAGCACCTCCGTGGAACCTGTCTATGACCTCATCTTGATCAAATTTACAACGGGGCTCATGATCACTATAGGATAAATTCCCAAGAACAGTCTTAAAGTGGTAATCAGTCGCTTCGATGCTTCATTACACGTGCGAACAGGCTTGGGTAAATAGTTTCTGGTGACGATTAGTGTCTGACGCACATAACAACGGTCTTGGTTGTAATCACTTCTGCCTCATTTCCTTATTGGTAATCATGGAATACCTAGGTTTCGTGCCATCAAATCGATGAAGCAAACAATAACAACAATTTGTTTCTTCTTGCTTTGCCACCATTACAGCCAGCAATAGGATAGTTACATGGGATTTTATCTTCGTCTCTGACGTGTTAATTATCCAGCTTATAGCGGATCAGCAGATTTTACCAGCTTTATGTCCGGATGACACTATTTTGTGTTGGTTACATCAGCTTCATGACTAGGACTAATGATTTTCTGGCTTGTTCTATTAGGAAATAAGGGCTCAAGAGGACAGGACCCGACGACAAGGTAGACAAGGCACGAAACTCGAATTGCTTTAAGTCAGAATTTAGTTATGTCAGAAGTCTGGGCGATATGCTTTGAACGTTATCACTCCAAAAAGACAACTTGGCAATGCTTAAACTCATTCACATCCACAAAATGACTATCAATAGACACAAACTGAGTGTCTTTAATTCATGAGTTAAAATCTGAGACTATGTTGGTCATGGTCAGCGGGAACACAAGATTTGAAGTTGGTAGATGTCATATAGGCCTACGTTGCCTATGCCTGAAAAGGATGGCACGAAAATTGTTACATTATTGCGGCAGTCACCATAAACGACTATGTGAGTCACGATGTCTTGAGGGTTTTGAGCCGTTATCCAGAAACCGGCTTTACGACCTAGGTTAATCAAGTCAATTATAGCCAGGTTCTGAAGAGTTATTTGTCTCAGATGTCAAAGCCGCTTGAGTAAAGGATTCGTGCTTTGTCCGCAGCAGTGCTTTAACCTTATTGTGTCTTATTCTGCGTACCGCAACTTTTTAAAGCAGTCTCTAATTATTTGTGACGCCATTGAAATAAGAGCATAGCCAGGATGAATGAGAAAACTCTTTATTATAAAGTTTCTGTCGAATACACAAACATAATTGGATGAGGAAGATTGAATTACCTACCCAAGAATGTGTGCTCGAGCTAATTAAGAATCACATATGGAAATTTGTATACGACATCAGATACATGCAAACGCAAACCGTGGATAAGGAATTCATGAATTTATATTAAAGTCAACTTGATCTCTCTAACCGCACTGTAAAATGCGATTAACGGACGTAGTACCCTAATCGGACTATAGAGAATCGGAACAAGCAGCATTAATCATATTTTACCCATTCTTTTAATGTCGCAGATATGTTTCAAGCATTTAAGAATAACAAATACATAGGATAGTTTCTGTCCATCAAATCACTGCAGGAATGGTGGCTCGCAAAACCAAATATATGTCTGAATATCGTAAACAAATTGGTGCCAAATTCTGTCATTGCTAATCACGAGCAGTGCCAATTGCGAGTGAAGCAATGTTAGATAACGGTTTGTCGGTTAGATCACACAGACAATTGACATTGATAAACAGGAAGTTACCGACAATTATATAAGAGATCCGTAGTGCAACATTCACAATGCTGACGATGGGACGCAGCATAACAAATAACCTGATTTCCTTGAAAATAATACAATGTTAACAATGCATGCTCACCATATTATATATTTTGTTCTGCTCGTTTCAAGCACTAGAAGTCTCTGATTATAGGGCATCCATACAATCCATATCTGCAAACAAAATATAGATATCAATGATCACGATTAAATAAAGCGGCTAATGAAAGAGCTGTCACATACCATATGCAATGAAGTCATGTATAATTTATAAATAATATAGACGAAGGCGTGTTTATATCGACCAGAACGTACCATTGTATGACTAGGCATGATATGTCAAAAGTGATCTTTTTACTGAAGCATCAAATTGATGTTCAATACACATCTCTCGCATTCTTTTCACCATAATTAGTACAAAAAGCAACCTAGAACACTAGCCACACCCAGCCATCCATACCATTCATATATTCAAAAATGTAAACTCCAACTGAAATAATGAACTGCGGCTCCTTCTGGTAATTGTATGGAATATTTTAGGAGAACTCGCAATTTGATATTTAATTTATTGTCACGTTTCAAAATGTCATTTTATCTTTTATCAAAGGTATAACCATTTTTGTGTGCGACCTACATCCAGACAATAGCGGAGTTATAGAAAATATAAATCCACTTTGTCTAGATCATTAACGTCTTGCAAATTAGACAACACAACATGTTGTTTGAATGATATAATTAGTTTTGTTCTAATTAACACGTGACCCTCTTCATCGATCATATATCCAAAAAGCAACCAGAGCTAACCAAAAACTGTAACTGATTTCTCTCCTGACAATAACGGGCTTTAACCTGTGATTAGACTGTCCTTCAGCTCCGATTATTTAGAAGGATGATTATATTGCAAACAGTTTGGCAGGGGGTACCGTAGTTGTCATGCTAGAAGATTGTAAAGGAGGAATCGATTTCTAATTCAAGGAATTTTAACAGGTTGTTCATAACTACCGACCCAGTGAATATCAGCAATATTCGTTGCACAACGTGATCAGCCAAACGCTAATTAGAGCTCAATTTCCCGAATAAATACAACGACCACACCGACTAGCGCTTTGTATATGCATGAATGAATAATGTTGACGAAGCGATGAAAGTATTTCAAGTCTTGTCATCGCCACTAGCGAAGACGTTCTGGAACAGATTATTTGCTGGTGTGTGTATACTCATCGACTTTGTAAAATAAATGATCGACACACTAATTGAAATAGAAAAGAAACGAATTAAAATTAAATGCCCTGAGAGTAATCAGACAAATGTGTTCGCCAAATCATCATTTGCATCGCAGTCTGATAACTGTTCTCCTTTACTCCAGGTTTATAACCGACACGTTCTGTAAAAATACTTCTCAGTGATCTAATGCCAGAGATGTCAAGGAACAGATGCACCGGACGAGTAACATCGATTTAATACTCATAGATCTGAGTTTGCTTTTCCATCATGGCTCGAGGAGGGTTAAAACTGGAAGATTTGATTTTCGGGGAGCGAGAAGAGGGATGCATTCGCTTATCAGTTCCTCCTGAGGGAGGACACTTCTCTCCTTTCACAGGCTCACAAACACTTTAAATAGGAGTGAACCGAACAGTGGCACTCTGGCAGGGGGTGATAAAGCGCGGGAGACACATTTGAAACACCCTCGACACTTCCGAGTTCATGCGATTGTCTGGGGTGTTTCTGAATGGGGGAACAATCGGATTTGGTGGAGGGCGGCTTAACCAGCACAGACACTGAAGCACTCGGTTGTAGATGAGCAACTGGGCCTAGACAGTTACCTCTTCAGCAGGCTCGCATAACTTAACCTAAATACTGACTTTAAGGTTGTTACGTAGCGTAATTTCATCTATATCAAATGAGGCTTTTCATTTCTTACTGGAGTGAAAGATCTACAGCTGGCAAAAAATCACTGCAAATTTCTCCTGGTTTTCTCCCGTCCAGGATCAAGGGACGAGGTATTTACAATCTAAAGCCAGGAAAATGTCAGGTCTCTCTCCTGCTGTTCAACGTAATTCTCGTGAAGCATGTTACATGAGTGAGGCTTACTCAGAAGAAATCCCACAAGTGCGAGGCCTGGGACATGGTGACCATTCCTCTAGCCACGCGCAGGGATCGCGCCAGGAAAGCCCGGGTTTATACGCAGAAATGATTACACTAGATGAGATGCGGCAGAATGAAAGCTCTCAGACTACGAACAGAGGTGACACCGAATTTATGGGTTTTCGTCCTTGCCCTTGACAGATTGAGTGGACAAGCGGCCTGCTTCAAGTTTCCTGCATTAACATCATTATTTTACTGCTGGTAGCGGTGTTTCGTGAATCGATTATGAGGCTTTATTTAGAGGAAAGACATTTAATGAATGGAGGTACCACAATAACATGCCAAACAAATCAGGACTGTACTGTCAAGCTGCGGTAATAAAATTATACTATACATGTGCGTGCATAACTTGCGCAAATACATGTGGGTAGCGGAGCTTAGCAATGCTGTTTCTCTTTACAGAGTAGACATGTCAATTGGATTGAGTAAGATTATGCGGGTTGTTTCGCAAATACGGTCTAGTCAATAATGCGAAATATTTTGAATCATACACAGACGTTTATGACTATTGCCCCAATTGAATTATTTAAAATAGTGTGTGAACAATTATAATCATACAGAATGAACTCCAGGTAATTGAAATTGCATTCGTTCATTTTGCTAGCCAAATATAAACAACAACTTTTTGTGAGGCAAAGAAAATACAAGCTAGAAGGAAAACCGCTAAACTAACTATAAACATGCAGGAAGTGGGATTGTCCAGGGGAAAAAAGAACGAAAACAAGAGGGGAAATTGCCAGAGCCATCAGTGCCATGGATTTATACGCCTTTCGCACGACATCTGAAGGTCGTTTATCTCACAACCAATTAAGGCTGTTCAAATACGGGTATATACATAGTCATGCAACCGGTCTCATTGACCAGTCTCTATGATAGAAACCATAATCGCAACATAGAAAAACACATGTATCTATTCAACAAAACAAACCATCTGTGTTACTAAACACATATCCTATGTTTTAAATCTTTGCTTCTATTTAAATTCATTGGCACATGTAACATGTTTAAATGTAATAAGTAAGCATTCATAAAATATGTAGAGTCGCACGTGGAATAATTAGCGAGGCTCTATGTGATAAACATCTTTTCACTGCTGACCATGGGTTATTTAAAAATGATTATACTTTCTATTTACACGCAACATCTAAGTGGAAAATTTATACCTAGAACACGTCATTTACACTATCAGTTAGGTGGAATTATCACCTATACATTCGGACAAAATAATTCAGTGAAGTGTATTTTCCTGAAACGCCACAACTTAGCGAGTGTTCTCTCTTACTCTCTCTATATCGTCAAATCTGAAATGTCCAACATGTACCGACAATCGCCTAGAAATTAGGGTTCCCGGAAGGATCGTACAAACTATGGACGATGTACCTGAAAAAAGTCTATCTCCCTCTCTGGAGCACCATAATGGTTATAACAGCTGGTTTGGGAGTTCTCAAATGAGCATCATTGTCACTTAAGTTGCAGGCGGCGAGGCACGCGAAAACAGTAAATTTAAAACAAGAGCCACACTTTGAATCTATCGAATTGCTTTGCATTTGCACTGCAAGAAGGAAAACATTTAGTGATCTTCAATTCTCTAGTTGTAGCCATTGAACTGCATTTTTATATTAAAGTTACCTGCACGCTTACTCAGAGTTCGTGGATCTGACGACGAGGTACACAAGGCGGCATTATTTCAACAGAACATCCTACTTATGTACACGAACTTAAAATCATAAGTTTGCTTTTCATAGCAGTGGGCTGGTATGTTTTGTCAAAGCTTGTCCGCTTCATTTGCCTAGAATAAGGCACGGGGCAGGATTCATCAGCATTCGTCAAGAGAAGATAACCAGGCTTTGGTTACAGTAGAGTTGACCGGGATTTATCTCTATCGTTTGTTGACGTGTTGTGCCTGAGTGGAGAGAATCAGCTGTGTCAGTGAAACACAAGCCTTCCCTTTCTAGGGGAATATCCAGGTTCACAGAGCCTCATGTTACCTAGTTCCTCATCAACCACAGATGCTCTGTTTCTCTCTCGAGCCAGCACACTAAGGTTGCCATTACTCGCTGTATTCTAAGTGCACCAGCGATAGACATGAATATCGTATCGGGTATATCGTAACATCAAACACATACTCGCTATCAAAATTTGCGTGTAAGAATCTGGAGGTAAGCGAATTTCTTATAAAACTGGCAGTATAATAGGCTGATCCTGACAATTGGAAATTGTTTGATTATGAATTACTGAAACAGATGGTTGTAATTTTTCTTTTAAATTTCCTTTCCAGATTTGATATACACACTAGACTTTATATGGCGGACCTTTGTATCAGAAAGCATGAGACTGGCTGATAAACATGACATTTAATTTGCCCGGTTGCTGAAGGTAAAAAGTTAATAGCTGAGACCCTCTCTCTTGTTCAACGTCACTTTACCGGCCAACGCAAGAACTCTAGTGGAAATCACATTATTGCCTGGTTACCAACATGATATGTCTGTTACAGCAGCATTTGTCACAACCATCAACTTAATTGCTCAATAAACACCATTAGATTTGAGCCAAACATTAAGAATATGGTCCTAAGAATATACTAAACATACTCCTTCATAAGTGCCGCAGCGTCCATGAAAGAGTTCCTTTTCTTCAAATAAACATTTTACATGAGCTTGCTTTGAGTTTACGTTGAACTCGATTACAACAAACAATACAATGCTGTCGTATGTTGAATGAAGACCGATGATAACATGTGAGCAATTTATTCTATATGCTTACAGCTCACAATTCCGTTTTCTGGTCAACCTTTTCAGTACCAATTGCCCTATTGAGAGCCAGCAGATGGTAATGAATTTGATCCTTCAAGCTGAACCATACATTACGGGTACACACCCAACAATCTGTTGTTCTGTCTACATAATAATAGGCACATACAGATTCACATATTCTGATCACGAATAAATGCCACTTTCACTTAATCTGTATATGTTTCAGGAAAAGTCCCAAAGGAGAGGCAAGCTTTCTATTGTGTACAAATTTGCATTCCTAGGGATGAACTGACCTGGGAAACACATAAACGTGTTTCCTGAATCTGGTGGCGGTTGATGCTGCTTAACATGTTATTTAATCACGAAGATTCAGCCGTATCTATTTTTGTGGGTTTTATTACAAATATCGGCAGGCATTGTTAAGTCAAATGAATCTCTTACGTCCTCATACATGAAACCGATAAGCTCTCCGTTTTCAGAAACTGATGGCAGTAAATGCGCACTTAAATACCAACTGCGTTAACAATATATATGGCCGGTGTGTCATATGCATACTCACTCTGAGTATGAAGGCTGCTATGTTTGATCTGCAATTATCACGGTCAATTATCGAGCCCATTTGAAACAATTCAGTCACTGTTCAAGGTAGCTCATCAGTTGATATAACCTGTGCAACAATCTAGTCGTAGGCTAGAAAATAGCAGATTTTAAAAGAATGTCCCACCATGTGCTGTAAATGTAAGAAATTACTACAAGAATGCTAGCTCGCAAAGTCACATGCATTATATAAGACATATGACAAATTGGTTCTTTTTTGGTCACTGCTGGTTCACCTTAGGATGCTTGCAAATCAAATGATTCCGTGAGCAGAATGACGTTAATTTGATAAATGAAACCCACGGGGTGGGGAGGAAGTCTCAACACATTCACTTGTTATCAGGTTATTGTGCTTAATGTGCTACAAATTGTAGCGTAGTCACTTTCAAATAAAAACGCACACCCTAGTATTGTAGGCGATTGTTATTTGATGCCATAGACTAGACATAGGTCCTGGTCATTTTCATGAAATGTGCATTATCCTACCAATGACAGGCTTGAACTGCAGAGCACAAACGTCTGCATTCCATCTGATATCGTATCCTCTTTCGTTCAGACTAATCACGGTAAAGACAAAGCCCGTGCGTCAAATCTCTAAATGTAATTTCACCTGAGCCAATAATCTTGTGAAGTTCTTGCCAAATGTGAGGCTGAAAGTGAAATGCTTATTCCGCAGAATTGGCACTTCTCGTGAGTACCAAATGCATGTAATGAGTCTAAAATTGCAGGAGTGGGCATCGCCAGATTGGCATTATACACTATCGACAAAAATAACAATGCTGATGGATGTCCAATTTCAGGCAAAATGCCATCCTAATGCAGAGAGGCTGCTTGCTCGGTCGGATGAAGGCCTCGGGCAATCCTCGTTTGTCAGCCAAGCCCCTGAGAAAGACAAAGCACTCAGCTCTGGGAACACAAGAAAGGGATTAACTTAATAGATCCGGTAGTCTTGAATAAAAACACAGGATAGGGGTTTCAAAAGTGAGAATCGCCGGCTGAGAGAAGCAGATGGTTTTCCACTTGTTGAAATACTCAGCAAATCCACATTATCACTCAGCGCAGACAAATAACAGATTGCCTCCGTTATATGGACTGTAACAGCCCTGTTGCATCGTCGATGGTGTTGAGATGCCTATTGAGAAATTACGCAGTGGGCGAGCACAAATGATCCATTCATATCAATTAGTAGCAGTAGCGTGCTCTTAAAATTTCCGCCGGTTAAGTTATTAGTTGCCGCTTAAGAACACATTATAGTCCAATTATTGTCTTTCAGCCCCATTATGTATATATATATATCTTTCACACTACGGGAAAAATAGATTCGGATTAGCGTTAAAATCAAAGTTGAGGGAACATCACGTATGACTCATATATGTATGTATACTATATATTTGTCCTTGAAAACCGATCCAAACAAAGAAATTAACTAATTACTCGGCATAAATCATGGGTTTACCTCACCAATCCCTGGTTTAAAGGAACTCTTTGGACAATATAACCTGCCCTCACGAACCTTACAAAGAATATAAGCTACCAATAACTTATTCATAAGGGCCATGTGCTCCATCGCAGTTGCTGGTTTTATTTCGTTCGGCCAGATTAAATAACCGACGTCTTATTGAGATCTTGATCTTGGGAGGATTTTTGAATCCAAATCCTTGCCTCCCAGACATTAATCATAGCCTCAAAAGTGATAGCTTCAGCATTATCGATCACATCATGGAATTAATCAGAGCTCATCAAACGGAGAAACTGAATTCATCCTACATAATGGTGCCCTTCGCCCGAGGCTCCCTTTAATTTTCCATCAGCTCGGCTTATTCAGTCACATGATAGGATTAGAAACTCTTTATCCCGAGCAGGCGCGGAGCTGCTAGTCAGACCAGAAGCTAAAAAAGAATCGATCAGCCATTCAAAGTTACACACCAGCTTTGTGTCAGAATCGCGTGCCCAGTGGAGAGCTTCTAAAACCCATTAAAGTCAAAACTAGAAAGTACTAGTCAATACTTTAAACCAGTTACCGAGAGCTACCATGGTCTGAGTCTTCTGGGGCATCAGTATCCTCGTCAGAATTATTATCTCCAACTCCTGAAATAACCAAACGCGTACTTGTTGCTGATTTAATAATAACATGCCTTGATGTACAACCCGAGATGTTCAGAACGAATCTCCGTTTTCGTGACTACACACATTGATCCTTTGTCAAGTATTAAACCTCCACCTCGGCATAATAGTGCAAGACATATACTGCATGGGGCTGTTTTATACAGACGGAGATGAAAACCTTTAATCACCGTATCTGGATGCTGACGCCTTTGCACTTGTCAGCAAGTGAGGATCTGCGATTAGGGTAGCAGATATTCAAAACAAATTTTAGTGTATCAATTCGGACTCATGTAATCGAACGTAATTACGCTTTTGAAACCCTCTTTATCGTGACTGAGT
>JAXGGS010228963.1:0-15652 GCA_035585475.1 Armandia brevis | reverse complement strand
GTTATTAAAACCTTCTGTTGCGCTGCTGTCTTTGCTATGTAATATGCGCTGCGGTATTGAGCACCTGTGACGAAATGCGGCCTCCCATAGAAGTAACCCCGTTTCGATCCTTTCAGTATGCTTAGTGAAGGTTTCATAGATCAGAATGTATAGATCTTAACATCAAGCCAGATGGGCGAATCTTCCATTCCCTAACCAACCTCACCCCCTTGGCAATGAATAACAAAAAGTGTTTTCGTTGAGGGAATAATAATCATTCATACTTATATAGAATATTGTTATTAAGGAGACAATAAGAACATTAATATTAGACCAATCTAAATTGTCGCTTACTTCTATTACACATAGAAAAGAAAATTCAGTACTGAAATAAAATTTCAAAGCTAGATTTCCTTCGATCAATTGTTATAGTCAAACTGATAACAATTTCCTGTCATATCGAAATTAAAACATCCTTGCCATTGTCTGATATACAACCGCCAGAAATTCCCCTTATTGCCTTTATTCCTACATTCTGATATATGAATATATATGTTTTCTATGGGAGGTGCTATTCTTAAATTCGGACCGACATTAGGGTCATCAGTCAGGCAACAAAATTATACAGTCAACGCAGGCAGCCAAAGTTTTTAATTCTTGCCATTCTTGACACTCGTGCCATCCAGTGACCCCTACCTCTCTATCCCCCTGACATACATACCAGGGGTAGCAACTTAACTGATCATATATGTGTGACATAGCATGGCTTTAATATTGGCAATCAATCATGTATAAGTATATCAATGTTGAGAAATGTTATTAATGATACAATGAAAACAAGTTGCAAGATTAATCTTAATTGTCTCATACATATATTTTCTAAACCTGTCCCCTAATCTTCAAGTAAGTTCAGCCACTAAATTACAAAATGCACATTTCTTGCTATGATTATTGTCAGCATCATAATCACTTTATTGTATTACCGTGAAAGCATGAATCTATAAATTAACATGTTTAACTGGTATTACGGTATTCCCTACCCGTATACAATGAAGTGCTGAGTAAAATGGTCAAATTAAATTGAATAATAACGTCACAATATATCAAAATAATTGTCCCACTAAAAAATGTCTAGATAACAATCCGAAACCAATCTAAAAAGCATTAAGTATTTATCCGAATTGTCTTGTCAACTTATTTAACATTAACCCGTCCTGTCTAGATGAAGCGGTAGTAGAACCTTAATGTGACATGACATGAATGCTTAATGTGCGTGTTATAACAACAATGTAATTACCGTACTGTGATAGGAAATATTTCAAAGTGTGAACACATTGCCATCTATAGATATATTTCTAGCCAATTGATACCAACTTTCCCGTTCTTTACGGCATATATGTATGTTTCTGTGTACTGATCGGTGACACAAAGTAGTCAGGAGTAGCAAACCTGAAGGTTGTTTATTATATCACTGATTTATATAGAATAAGATAGTCATATAAAGAATGCTCATAGTAAATGAAGGTTTGTGTTGGCAAGTCTGGGTAAACTGAGGGCAGCCATTGGTCGACTGTTTGAAATCAGGTTTGTTTGCCAAAGGATCCTTTTCCATAGAAATTGTATACTGCTGGCGATTTGTTATTTGAGTGGCTGTTATAGTCCAATTCTTTTGGTTTGTGCTGTAGACAAGCTGCTTTACATGCCATTGCAGGATTTAGGAGGGTCGTAGGTTGATGATTAGCTTGAACTAGCTGTTTATTTGTTGTAAGTGTTTTCCATCTAGCTGTGCAAAATGCTGAAACAAATAGTAAATTTTAGGATTTAATACATGGATGTTTAGGAAATCATTGCATCAAAACCTCCAAATTGAAGAAGTACTTATTATAACCGTTACTGGTATGATACATGACAACAGCCTGAATCATAAAGATGGAGAACAATTTGGTAGTTTTCATTCTGGAAATAATTATAAATTAAAATCAATGTTTGTTCCTGAATGGAATTTAAAATATCAAATATCAGAGCTAGGCGGGCTACTGGAGACCCATTTACTAAGGAAAAACTAAAATAAAGACCCTAAGCACATACACTGTGACTGACACAGTTACCACACTGTATTGGCCCCGTTTTTAGATGTAATATTCCTCAATAGAATAACCCCTTGATTTTCATTAAAACCGGCATAACAGGTTGTGGCCAAAGCAGCTGGATTTAAACAAAAATCTGAACAGTATTAATCCTTGTCCACTCTATCAGAGCAACATATTGTTTTATTTTCAGTGTTATTTGATAGTGACCAATCATACATGTCCAAGTTGAGCGCAGTAAGATGAGGAATATAGCGATAGGCCAGTTAGTTTTCACACCTGTTACATGTTTAAACCTAGGTGTGAATAGTTTGGTTGTCAACAGAAAAGTCGCATCAGTACTACGCTTACCTGAATGTGCAACAATTCCCTTCAAAGTTTAATTAAGAATAAATCTGATATACTTCTTGATCACCAGTTTATACACCTGGGTTTATACACAAAGACAATTGAACTTGTTGCCACGCAACAGTATCAATGGACGTCTGTTTCAGAGATTTGAATATACATGTGTTTTGACATCCTTTTACTCTATTCATCAAATCAGTGCTTGATTAATTTCATAATAATAAGCTGTGCCTTTATTTAGAGAACCATATATTACTATCAAATCATCTCGTTGCAAATCCACATTGGCATATATCATTGAGCAGCGAATTAGCCAATTGGTTTAGTCATTTAATTATTCATATATTTATTAAGCAAATGTTTCAAACATCATTATTATATTTATAAAGAGTGTATGTAGAAATAAAATGGTTAAACCCATTAGCCACATTGATATAGGTTTATAACTCTTATTTTCTGTGGTATGAAGTGAAGAAGTAGTATATACTATTTCCTTTCTGATCGTGATTTCTGTCCACCATTTATTGTAAAAACTCATAGTAGAGGTGAATCGGTCATCTTCTTCCGTATCTTCAGTGTCACTTGTTGTCAACAATTTATAAATTGTTTTCGCACATCGCCTACTACCTGGTACAATAACATAATGTGTTATAATCGGATTAAAAATCATATCACCAGATGATCTGTATAACCAGCAACCTCAGTTCTTAATCTTCAAAAACCTAAACAATGGCTCAAAATCAATTGATTTGCACCACTTCTCATTAAGACACATAGTTTTACACTGTTGAACTGCTTAATTTGTTTGTATGATGGTCTCTTCTCTCCTTACCTGTAACCATTCCTCTAGCCCTCCCTGACTTGTAAACATCATTCCAGTTTACCCCCAACTTTTACATATTACTCTAACTAACATATATAGCATATAAATATGGCGTCATCTGTACAAATTTAAATCCCATCCGGTGCATGTTCAATTTGTAAAGCCTGTATATCGATTTAAGTTGTACACTTCATCAATCTTCCTATCTCATATATTAGATTATTTGGATTAGGACTGACAAAGTAACTCCAGACTTGTACTAAAGTGAAGTTTATTATAGAACATTGAAATTATTTGAATTAGCTGACAGTTAGGATTCGAGATTCCCGCGAATAGATAACAAAGATAACTACTAATTAGCCATTGGTCATTAGGTGATCCTAGAAGTCACATGTTAATTATTGGGTGCCCACGTGGTGCATACGGGGTACGCGTCAATCAAACAGACAGTGCGTTTAAGACAATGAATAATATGTGAAAAGCGTTTAGCACATCTAAACTATTACCGATACATATTAGTCTCTTACATTACACATGTCAATATATTTCTAACATCATATGGGTAACAATTTTGGGTTTTATTATCAGTCCTCTTACATTTAACATTCGACCACAGGTTTTCCTGTTGTGAGTGTGGAATGTTGAGGTATATTAGTATGCCTATTACTGACGCATTTCATATGTCACATTAATATAATATCAAATGCATGTTGTATATGTCTTAAACACAAATTAAATAATAACAGCACATTCGCAAGACTTTCTGTGTACTTCATCATAGTATCCTAGAACTTCCAGTTTTATTTTCAAGTGAGTGGAGTATAGGTAAGTAGTACTTGAGTAATTCATTTATATTGTGTATGTGTATTGATATATAAGCTTTGTAATTTTTGATTTTCTTTTAAAACTTTATTTTAATTTCTAGTTTTATTTCAAAATTTATCAACCATATAATTATTGAACACCGTTCAACTTGAGAGCTCCTGATACAGGTGTGTCTATCACATTTCGGGACACCGGCATCTAAAGATCTCAGAAACAAGACAACCAAGTACCTTCTAAAATTAAGGTCACACGCCTTATTATATCTATCATATGAATAGTACAGAAAGTTAATCGTCTGACAGTAAAACCGTGAATATCCCTTAACGTTCGAAGTCTCCGCCTAACAACAAGGCTGCAGTGTAATCACAAGGGGTTGTAGCTTAACCCCAACTAGCCCAGTAAAAACCATGAGTCCCAGCAACAGAAAATATGATCCAAGCGTATTCCCATTGTCGCCAGTTAAACCCCTTAATCCCAGACACATCCCAAACTCCCAAATAAATCCAAGTACCCCTAATGCAAGCTAGATCCCAGCGATTACAGGTTAACCCATGCATCATGCTAAAACACAGAGCTTCCTGCTTAGCTCTGCCGTACTCCCAGGTCATCCCTGCGCCCTCTAATCCCTCCATTGATCTCGAGTAAATTGGACACTCGAATATCACTCCATTGATCCCAGGTCACTTTACTGCTTCCAGCTTTTCCTCGCACTCCCAGGTCACTGCCACCTTCTCAGGTCACGGCTATAGCGCATCTACCCACATCTACACACCTTGCGCCAAGCTTAACCCTGTACTCCCACCTCCAGGGCTGTCCACTTGATCCCAGCTTAACCGGCCGCTCCCAGCTAAACCCAAGAGCCTCCACTAACACCCATTACCCCTAAATAATCCCCGTGGTCCTAGTTAAACAGAAGTGCTCCCAGCTTCACCCTGTGTTTCCGGCCAAACCCCATGCAGCTAGGTTAATCCAGGGCTATCAAATAAAACCCTGCACTTCACCTAAACCATACTGCCCCTACCCAAAACCCATGCTCCTATGTAATTCCTGTACTCCAACCTAAACCCTAGCGCCGTCAGTTGAACCCTTCTGCCCCAAACTTAAACCCCTTGCTCCCAGCTTAACCTGTCATATCCAACAAGTTTCTAAACTAACGAATGACTCATGTATTAATCACTGTCATATACAAAGGCCACTACGCTACATAATGTATTTTCTGATAAAAAAGGGCCACATATAAAGCAAACAATATAATTTTATAGACATAATCTTATAAATATTGATACATCTATTATTTGATTATGGAATAAAACAATTGTTTTAATAGTACAATAGCTCGCTACTAATTTCTCAGATCTGATTATGGTCGAAATTGTTAAAGATAAACATTACATGACATAGAGACATAGCGTAAATGGACCGCAGGAATAACACTTTGTTCTACTATACGCAGTATACCTTATAGTTCACCTCATAGTATGATATATATCAATAGATTTGAATAACTTCCGAGCTCACTTGAATTACCAATATTTGCTTAAATTTCATGCAATCTACTAATCGCGCAATCTTTGAATAGGTGTAATCTTTGATCTTTGATCTTTATACCAGGCAGTAATATTTCTGTCAATATTTACACAGAACGCAACAAGTTAATATAAGCACCAAGAAGAAAAACATTGAAAAAATTACTGATGAAAAAAGTATAAAAGTAAAGATATTGACTTCCTTCGTAGGTGCTAAAAATGTAGATTTTAAAGAATAATTTTCCATAGATGTCTGTGAAGTGGTCAAGATGATCTTTGTAGCCTCATTATGTGAACTATAAATCGCCACATTGTTGGTTGGCTTTTCCACTTGGTCAAATATTGGTACACAGTTCTTGCTGCCAGGCACAATTACATAGTGAGTGCTCAATCCATAGTTAAAATGTTTGCCTTTTGAAGATTTGAACAACCAACACTTCACATCTCCCACATGTTTAAAATTAAAATAGGTGGCTGCTTTACACCAATATTTCTGTAGACAAGCAGTTTTGCATGCCAGTATTTATCAGGTCATTGCGCTGTTTTTCGCCTCCACTGATGAATTTGTAGTTATAAACTTTCCATTGGCCTGTGCAAAATTCTGGAATTTTTAATACATGCTTACACTTAAATCTAATAGTATTGTTGTTCAAATATAATTTCATTCAAAGAGTCATTGCAATTTGTAAAGTAAATTTATTTATTACCTGTAGTTCCATAATCAATAGTGACATACAGCAGACTCATAAAGAAACATATTGCAGTAGATGTCATTTTGTCCCTCAGAATTCCTGATAATCAAGTTAAGCTTATGTTTTCTTTCTGGTAATAAAACACGGATGTAAAATAATGTATAGACACAATAACATTTTTTATTATGGAATTGGTTCAGCATTATGCCTAATAAAAGATAAAGAACTACAATTTGTAATGTATTCTAATGTTTGAAGACACTCAAAACCCTGACTTTTGCTGTTGATCTGTTACAGAACGTATTGTTAACCTTTACAATATTTGATTTTAAACAAATATAAATAATACTGTACTTATTCTATGCGCTTTAAATGAGATTTTAAGCAAACAGTTACAGAGTTAATACTTTTATCATTGACTCTAATGTATCTAACAAGTTCAAAAATCTAATTTTCAAAATTTGGCTCCATATTTAATCTTATATCCGGCTCATAGTATATTTCAAAGCAGAAATTGCGCTACATGGATCTGATTTGAAATGAATATATTATATGCTTTTTTAAGCACACCACTGTAAGATGCACAGCTGATGACCTGCACTCATCCAAGTACTAGTCAGTCACTCATCTTGTCAAGTGGCAACTGTCAACACACTTAGTAGTTGAATCAGGTGAGTGCACACTACGGCCACCCTGCCTCTGGCGTGATCCAGTGGCTAGGTGCAACTCCCGGGAATTACCAGTTGACCATGATCTGACTGTCCCCATCGAGATACACTTTGGGAATTTTGGTGAGTGGCGCAATAGGCGTGGGCACGGCTCAGGTACAAGATGGTGCCCTTCCATCCGTGCCACTCTCGGAGAACCGACCTGAAACTTTCACTTGTACCGTTGTACACAATAAACATGAGCTTGCCAGGACTATCCGTAAAGGTTAGCAAGCGGAACCCAGATGGAAAAGGTCAGTTACAGAAGGTAAACTGACCAAGGTCTATGGCTCACCAAGGGCATGCTATGATGGAGACGACAGAAGAGAAGTAGAGTTGTTGGCATTAATAGAGCAGATTCTGGAAGATGCTAGGGTAAATGTGGCCGAAAGAAGAAGGCAGTAGGAACTGCTGGAAAACAAGACCCGCAGGGCCAGCTACCAACTGTAGATCAAGAAGAATGTGAGTTCTTAGAGGGAGACCGACACGAACCGATTGAAGTGGATCCAGCAGGTGACGGACAGCCAGTTCAAGGTATGGATCCACAAGTGGTGGAACAGCTGGTGAACAGCATCATATATCACTGCTGGCCCTGTCTACCATACAGATGAAGAACAATAAGATCCAAAGATAGGCCATTTTACTCTCTGATTATAGAGTGATCATAAAAGACATATCTGGAGTTCACAATCTCCAGGCTGATTTCCTGAGTAGGCTGGGACATGAGGCAGCGCCTGACTTAGGGATTTTTGTGGTGGATGCCCACACCAGTCTGACTTACATGGGCTACGACGACTCCCCAAGCATGGACATGTTAGACGTCCTATGATTCAAGATGAGCTACTGAAAGCCTAGCAGTTGAAGATGGATGTAGAGGTGTTGACAAATCCTGACAATATAGAAATTGAAGGAATTCTGTGCAGCACACAACCCCCGACTATCAAATGGGAGGTCTGGCCAATAATTCTGTGTCCAACTCTGTCCCAGGAAATGGTTATAGAAAAAGCCCACAGGGAGGTTGGTTATTTGGCAGCCCACCTAACCTTAATGAGGGTGCAGGAAGCATATGTTTGGGAAGGCATGTCTGCAGACGTCATCAAACACATTAGTAAATGTGCCACCTGTGTGGCCCACAAGAGGGAAGTAGAAAGGGAATGTATGGCTGAAGGGCCAGTCCCAGCCTTGCCTGACCAAGTTATAACTCTGGACCTTATAGAACCATTTGCTATCACGAAAAGGAATATGAGGTACGGGATGGTAATCATTGACCAACTGGATGGAAGCCTACCCCATATCAGATAAGAAGAACAAGAAAGTGGTAACAACCTTTGCACAACGCCACTTACCATATCATAGTTCTCTACATGGTCATTACCAACAATGGACATGGGTTCCTGTCAGACAACTGGCGTGAATACATGTATGCACACGGAATTTGCCAGCCGCTGACCATTAAATCCCATCCGCAAAGCAACAGGAAAGTAGAGAGGGTCAATTGATCATTGAAAGCCATGCTAGGTCGCCTGTCTAACAACAACACGGCACAATAGGATTTGATACTACCTGATTGTGTCAATATCCTGAACACAGTGCCCACCACAGCAAATCACCTTTTCTGCTCTAAACATGACATGATCCGAGACTAGCCATCACAGATAATCTCCACATTGAAGCAGGACAACACGCCAGAAGCAGGGCGGATTTCCTGGCTATGGCCATCAAAGATGCTCAACATAATCAGATGGAACTCAGGGCATATAACTGAGAGTTAATCAACCAAAAAGCCAACTACACATTGGTAATCAAGTGTGGCTTAAAGTAGAGGTAGGGAGGTCGCACACTACAAAATGGGATCCACAAAATCGCGTAACAAAGCTCCGAGGGCACACATGATGGGTTTCACATTTAACAGAAGGAGGAGAGACAACTGTGCATAGGGAAAAGGTTATACTGGCAGATCCAAATGTGGTATGGGATAAAAGACCGCCGAAATACTTACTTAACAAAATGCAGCAGGGCAAGAAGATCTTAAAGGTAAATCCTGTAAGGCTGGATGCCGAAGTCCGGGCCAGTGCCCCGGACTACCCAGTTCCTTTGGAAGCACCACTGGACGATTGGGAAGTTGAGAAATAATGGGAGAATAACCCCAACCGGAAGAGGCAAATTGTGAGCTGGTGCCCCCAGGATGTGACGGCACCAATCCAGCAACAAGATCATGATGCCCAGATTGAGGCCAAGTTGCGGTGCAAAACACAGCGGCGATGGAAGGGGTATGGCCGTGGATGCACCTGAAGCTGCACCTGAGAACAAGCCAGAAGCCACCAAACCTAGCGACCGCCCCAGATGAACAATCTGGGATGGTACAACTGGCAAACGGTGTACATGTAGAATATGCTTATTTTAGCATTTTAATTAAACAATGACTTTCTTGCGTAAACTATTTTTAGGAGTAAATCTAATTACACACCATCTCTTTGTCATTTGCCTATTTTTGTACATTAAGTAAGCTATTGATACCAATCCAAGTTATTTCTATATACCTGTGGTGACTATGCTTCTGTCTGGAGCTTTACCTTTATCTGTGGATGTGACTTAAGTAGAGTCTGGCTAAGTAGAAGTGCTGGGGCATTTGTAACAGGGTTCGAGGTATGGGAACATCGAGACATCAGTCTTTATGATTTTTGGTTAACTGGTTTGATGTTTTATATCACATCTGATTCGCAGCGTGAAACTCGGGAAAGCTTACTGAGTACTGAAAGCAGACAGTGTAAAACCAACTTCAATGATCATAGCTTTCTCGACTTGGACTTAGCGATACACAATTCACAGCTTTTTGTGTGCCTGGACTGACAATTGGTGTTTTGAGATGTTGGTACATTTGACATACCAAGTTCGAATTAATTGTCATATTTAACCTGTGGTGGAAGGGGCGTCATCCGATTATTTGAATTACCCGACTTTGACTTAGCAAAACTCTATTGTACTTACCTCAATATAATACAATAGTCGCCAGGTCAGCACAATACTTACTATTTGTTAAATTTCCTCTTTGTGTAATATGAATTGTTCCTTTGTGTTTCACAACAGATGTCGCAGAATCCACTTTGGCCAAAGTACTAGTAGACTGTAATATTAACGTACCTGTTCTTTTCAATATAGATTAAAGTTTTTGAGAAAACACTCGTTTAATATTACTTATAAAACTATATGATTAATTTCAGTTTAATATTTCATAGGCCTTTTTTTTTAATCAAACCTTTATATGTATAAGATTGATTTTTCAGCAATAGGAACAATCAATAAACTAAAGATTATCAATACGGCAAATATATATATCCATTGATTTGATTAAAGTCTACGATAAACAACAGCTCACAGATAGACATTTTCAGCTAAGAAATGTAGGCGAGTTTAACCCTGATCCTGGGTGATGTTCTCCCTCAATCCTGTGGGGTTTTTGAATCCTCAGTCTTCTACACTTGATAACTTGATAACTTGAGATGATTAACAATATAAGGATTGCAATTTTCATGGACCATCTGATCTATAATCTGTTTCTTAATGTGTTTTTATTTGTTATGAATATATCTTGCATTTGAAACAAATATAACTATTGGTTTAAACTAAAAATCCTAGTTATTGAATATCTCCAGATGTGGATTTACCAGAGTGATGAATTTTGCTTCATTGTAACTTCTCACTCATTATAAACCCCATACAATTTAAAAAAAAAATTGTAAAACCAAGAAGTTCTCACAGGAATATCATCAATATATTACCAAATTAACTATTAATTACGTCTATTTTGCAACATATGGCACAGGTTTAAAATAGATAGATAATAAAAATTTAACAGTTTTTTATACAACAAGTAGAAATATTATGTTCATAATAATTTTAAACTGTCAATGGTAAATTAACTGGCATAAAAAGTACCAGTCTGATCGTGCTTGAAGTGATCTAAACTGGGATGGTTTTTTTTATGAAAATGCACAATCTTTTTACAGCTTTTATATAGTTGCGTTTAATGACCGATATCACATCATCAGCTGATGACAGCTGTGTATGAATATATTGGTCTCCTAATGTCCTTGTCTGGATAAAGTGGATCTAGTCATCAATCACTTCACATCGGCAGCAGATTCATGCATGTAATGGCAACTTTTCACAGGCTCCTGTGGTGACACGGAGGTTCAGACCCCTTAATTTGGTGAAGAAATAAGCTAGTGGCTGGTCGATGATCTTGATATACCAAGTTGTGCATCCTTTCTCTAGGGGTTCTATCAAGCGTTTATAAAATCTACACTGCTCATCACTCGCAATGATATTCTTGTGTGTGTCACTCAGAGTCTTTGACTAAACAGCCTTCTTGAACGGTGTCCTTGTATCACACAAGTCGATTGCCCAGTAGACTATAGAAACCATACTTGTAGAGAATAGCCCTATACATAGTATACACTTTTATAGGAAATATTTATGAACATACCTACGTGCTCCATAAATTACGCATATAGATGTTCATTATCATATACCCTGTCTTATTGGGGTTCTTTATTTGCAATGACATTTGGAAGTGAATTAATTCATTGAAGGTACAAATGCTTAATAAATATTTCCCAAAACTTGCTAATAACAGTCAGCGACAATGTTTTATATTGCAGAAATTTGGGATGTCTTGTTGGTGTCATAACGACGTAGAGACTTGAATCACATGAGCAGTAGGAACAATACTTTGTGATATCATTTCACAGTGTTGAATAGCCCGAAGACTATGACCTCCCTACGCCTATCACCCTCCAACAATGTTTTTACTTATGATACCAAATTGAAAATAATGGTCGCCTACTGGTTTGATAGACATAATTCTTTCCAATATGAATAACAAAACAATATTTAGTTTCTGGCTCTCTGCTAAAGAATTACTAACAAACTCTTATTTCACCTTAGATTTTTATGGCAAACAGTTACATATCAGTCAATATCCATATTGATTGCAACAAGTTGATATATGATCCTAGAAGAAAAAGATTGATCAAATTGCAGATGAAAATGATATAAATAAAGAACATATGAACTTTATTAATCGGTGCTGAAGATGGAGATGCAGACATATGATTGTTTGTCGTCTTCTGTGAAATCAAATCTATTCGTTTGGCCTCAGTGTACCAATGTGAACTATAAGTCACAAAATTGTTAGTTGGTTTTTCCACTCTTAATACACAGCTCTTGCTGCCTGGCACAATAGCATAGAGGATGCTTTGAGATATCTGTTTTTTGTCACCTTTCGGAGGATGTTAGACACGAACATTGCGATGCAATTCCCCTTGGACGGTTCCAATTGACTGCTTTACACCAATATTTCTGTAGACAAGCAGTTTTGCATGCCTTTGCAGTATTTATCAGCTTATTGCGCTGTTTTTCGCATCCAATGATGTATTGCTGGTTATGAGCTTTCCATTGGCCTGTGCAATATTCTGGAAATTTCAATACAATTTTAGACTTAAATCTAATACCATTGTTGTTCAAAATACCATTTGATTCCACGATTCAGTGCAATCTAGTTATCACCTGTGGTTCCATAATGAATGGCAAAATACAACAGAATCAATGCAAACATTATTGCTTCATTTCTTCCTCGTATTGATATCCAAGTTATGATTATGCTTGTTTTCTAGAAAAACAAATCTGATTTTAAATTATATAATGTTTAAAATAGCTTTACTATAATAAGGAATGGTCGATCCCCCTACTTGTTTGGTTTATTTATAGGTTTTTAAAAAAAATTGATGCACAGCTTAATATATCCGAGTGGCCGGCAAACGAGAATGTGTAGATTAGATCTACCACATTGTATTGCAAGCCTGTTGCAAGGAAATATGCTATCCATACTTCTGTAAACAGGGCAGGGAAAGTAAGGATATATTCTCATTTGATGTCTAAAACTAGACAAAAGTTATAATGGCAAACCCCAAAATTGTGTGAATGGTGATAATGTGCCTTTAATACATGTTGAGATATAATTATGAAACTCTTTACCTACCACATTCCCCCTACCACAAATTGGGTTGGAGAGGGCCTGGGATTTCGTAAACCCTCATTTGGAGAGCACGCCTACAGCATATACAAACGCACTTCAGGGCGCCCATCGAGAGCACAGCTTCCCTCAGTAGAACAGTGAATCTATTGATCATCATGGGTTGTTAAACAACCACAATTTGTAATTTATCTAAGGCTTGCAGGAAAGTTATCCATCAAAAGCAAACAGTAACTGCCAATCGGACACCAAAATAATATTTAATCTAGACTTTAGGACATCCTGAATAAATTAATCTAATGCCTATTCCCAGTCTTTAATTCAGGAATTAAGCAAATAGTTACAAACGTAATATTTTTATCAATGAATCTAATATATCTTACAAAGTTCCAAAGTTCATGGGGTGGTTTTAAAAATAAGAAATACATAAATGTTGCTTAAGATTTAATCTGCATTAAAGATCCACAACGAGAAAATTGCCAATATGGATTTGATTAATGATGAAAATATCATACATTGTATCTAAGACACAAAATTGTCCAGAATCATATTTTTCATTCCAAGCAAATTAAAACTATTACTGGGATTGACCTGCTGTCAACTTGATGATAAACATCATTTCTAACAGTCCACCAAGCATTTAAATGCATGCATACTTTTTCCTCAATTATGCAGAATATTGTATTATATTGAGGTGTGCTCATCGAATCATCGAATGATTCTTATAGATCCATTAATAGTGTATTTCATTTGACAATCGACAAACAGATGTTCATCAAAACTGTTTTAAATAAATTGTCCTAATGAAGAGAATGTATGGGGACTTGCCACTTGTGGTATATTTGACAAGAATATGCATGAAACAGGGGCATCACCCCAGACTGTGCATTATTGCGATTATTGGTCACAAAATTATGTTTTCTCTTTTGCATAAACAATTGTTAGGAGCAAATCTGGCTACCTTCTTTCCATCAGGTCAGCTTCTAATATCAATACAAGTTATATCTCAATACCTGTGCAGACTATGTTTTTGTATGGAGCCTTACCTCTTTCCTTCCTTTTACACAGGACCTCAATTTAATTCAATAGAAAACTCGTCAGCACAGAACCTACTATGTTCTTACATATCTAATGACCTTATTTTATTTGTTTTCTCAACAAACATCCCAGGATCAGCCACTCCCTAAAGTACCAGTATACTGTAATTTTAACACACCTTTCTGGGCAACATAGATTAAAGTGATTGAGAAAATAATCAAATGATGTTATTTCATATACTTTCATGATTAATTCAGGTTAATATTCCAGTCTTTATTTAAGAATCAAACTTAGATACTGGAGGTTATTAATAGTGCCGATGTATCATTTGCAGATTTGATTGAAGTATTTGATAAACATTAGCTCATAGCACGACATTTTGAGTCTACAAATGTATGATAGTTGTGATTCATATCTAAGAGGTTGCAATAAACAGGTTTTAGTCAGATTTATACAAGCGTTGTTTTAGGTTTGATTAGACTAGGTGATCTAATAATATGCAGGAGACAATGAAAGTGTTAATGAGGAAACTCCCAAAACACATACTAAATACCGCTTATTTAACCTGCTTTTGTCATTCATTGCACTACCGCAAAGTCCTTTATTGCCTTTTTTTATCAAGATACATGGCTAATTGAGAATATGAGAACTATATAAATAAGTAATATAGATTAGCGATTATCCAGTGGTATACAGGTGGGAAATTGCAATTCTAGGATACAGTTAAATAATAAGACATGCATGATTAGGCGAAGCTTAAGGTCACACTACATGTTATATCCACTGGTGTTTGCTGATGATTGGCTACTACCTTTTAGACTCAGGGTAGCGTGTGTTTTTCGAAGGTATATAATTTGTTTACATATTTCAGAGCTACTAGCCTATGGCGATGATGGTGTAACCTAAAATCTATAGCAAGACTATCTAGCTCCTAAGAAGCATGTATACCAAATTGCCCTAATCACAGGAAAATACTTAACTTTTACATCGCCTATGGGTCGGTGTATTTATAAAAAGTATATTAATCTTGAATGCAATAATTTGAATTAAACATGTTGAAACCACAGGCAGAGCAGGTAATTAAGCAACACCTAAGTTTCTTTTTAGTGACAAGCTATTTTTATCTTACATTCCTCCACTTATATAACATTCATATACAGTATGCCTCAGTTTAATAATGTCAATATCAAAAAGGAGCAACTAAATGTTAATACCTGTAATTCAAAAATAAATAATTCCTGAATATCAAGCCCATATTGATAGTTGAAAATGTTGGTCTGCATCAAAGATTCTGGGTCAGTTATTTCAATAATAACATCCAATCAAATTTAAGTATAAAATTTAAGGTGAACAGAATCTTCACCACAAATGTCAGGGTCAATGGTTATCATCTAAAAGGACTTCAAATAAATAAATTTTATTCTAATACGCCTTTATAATCATTGTTTTGAGAGGTTTGGATTTATATTTTATATTATAACGAACATATCCGTTATGAGCAAAATTACATGTCACTATGTTTAGTGGTATTTGTGATACACTACATAAGCCACCATTGCAATAAGTATAACAATAGTGACAGAGCCTATCACG
>JAXGGS010228852.1:0-15653 GCA_035585475.1 Armandia brevis | reverse complement strand
CTAAAGCGATCATGAATTCTATCTCTATCAGTCCACGAATACCTCCTCCATCCAAACACAAAATCTATGATAAAACTATCGGTCAGTGTAAACTTCAAAGTTAACAAATCTACCCTGTCCATGGTTTGTAAGTACAACAATTATCTATCGCCGTGCTAGAATCAGTGAAACTATTACCGTGACTCCATTCGAAGAACGACCGTGCGGTATAAACCTATCTATTTTCTCACCAACTTGAATAGGTGTTACAGTTGGCCAGCTATCTGTCACACCGTTTTTGCACCATTTGTTGCACCCTCGAGTATTGTTTGAGCATCGTTTGGCGCCCATCATAGCCAGACAATAAACAATTGCTTCCCTGCAAAGTGCACTCATCAATAACATTTGAATACTAGATTTATTGCGCGAATAATGCAATGATCGGAATATTGAAATTTGATTTTAGTTTGGATTATTCCTACCGGGTTTCCTCTTTGCCACCGATACCACCTGCTATATGACGTAATCGATATCCTCGTTCATTCGGTTGGCACTTGTTCACATCCGCACCAAAAACTATCAGAGTTTTCACTAAGTCCACACTTCTATTCTAAGAACGGCAATTATAGGTTCTGCATGTTATTTATCTTAATTTATCTGTCTTCCTTTATTAAACTATACAACTAGGAATACAGACATTGTCTTTACCACAACATAAATACTAAGGTTTATTTTTTGTGGTATACTTTTGAATATTACCATGATAGCCAGCCCAAGCAGAGATCTATTGGCCCAATCAGTAGCATTCGGATCGGTCCCATTCAACAAGGCGCTAACAGTTGATTTCAAGTTGTTCTTCCTGACAGCGTTAACAAGGGAGCGCTCGTCTGGATCCTGATCCACAAACACTTTGACAGTATGAAATAAATGAGTCACACATTTTGATAATTATATGAAAAAATCATTTAATCTAACTGAATGTACAATCGATTTAGTTTCTTTTCCAAACAGTTGTTGTCTCCTTAAATTCTTCTTGGTTTATATGATAAAATACATTGTTGAATAGCTGGCCTTAATTAATCTAATCAAAATGACAGCAACGGATACATTATGTTGCACACTTTGATTAAGATGCATCAGACTATGTATAAATCGCAGAAAAAATGGATGCCTGAAAAAAAACGGGGAGGTCGGGGGAGCTCTAACTCGAATTATGAAATGAATGTCATATTGATTCCTCGTTGTTCTCAAACAAAAGTCTCAGCACCTATAACTAAGTCAATCAGCTGTCAAACCTTTTCCACGGTGACTAAAGGAAATATTTTGTAACATGCATTTACTAAATAAATTATGTCAAACCACAACCAGTTCTCATCATCGTTTGGGTTTGCCTCTAGTATCAAACTAGGGATCCGTATGAAAGACTTATAAAATGATAATCACTAACCGCTACTTGACATACAGCTCCCCATCGTAGAGATGCCCAGGTTTGTCTTGATGATGATGAGATGAACACGATCTTACTAAAAACATTAGTTTATGCTGCAATGCTCTTGTCAGAATATCGCATTCATCTGATCTACCATGTCTATATACTTGCAATATGCGGCAGGATTTCAATGTCGTGACTATGTTTTTAATTGACTATTTTAAATGACTGGGGAACTTCCCTGTAAACAAACCTTCCTGGACGAGACCCGAATTGTCTGGCAGACCGATTTTATGGCATCATGAAGAAAGAATGTCATAAAATATTTCAATGTTCCATGTTATGGAGAGGACATGTTTCACGACATCGGTCTACTAAGTTACTTGTTTCTTTCTATCGAAAATTTGCCACAAGCGCAGCCTTTTACCACTTTAATCAGAACACATTAATAAAGAAAAAAACACCAATGATAGTAAAAAAATCGACAATATATTTGTACTGTCGAGCACCTTAGTAAGTTTGCTCGACTTTGAAGTAAAAAGTTGAGTATGAATATTATGAATGTTTCTGATATGTACGAGACATTTGCTGTAAGAATTGGTATCAAATGATAATAAAGTTGTTTATATAGTTACTGCCTTGTAGTAAAACTGACAATCAGAGCCCATTGAAGTTACAAAAAAGTTTTAGGGACAGGGAGGTTTAATAAAATTCCCATTCTGATATATGTGATAGTTATTTTCTCTTCATATTGATTTATTATGTCAGCGTGAAATCTATAAAGCTTATGTTATTGATCGAGGTCCAGACAGCACAAACAGATCAATCAGACATGTTTTAACTACACGACTGAGAGGTGACAGCATTCCAGCACGATACCTCATGGTAATAACATTAGTCTCCACTGCCGCTTGAACAGTTGATAAAACTGCGCATGGGTCTAGTATATTATCAGGGTGGTCTGGGTTGTTTTTTTGTAGTTCCAAAGAAAATCTGGCCGCCGATTTTAAATCAGAAATCTTCCAATTGGATTCACTTCATAGGAGATTCAGGGTTTCCTGATCTTTCTGAATGAAATATGTCTGGTAATGAACATTAAGGATTGAAATGAAGAGGGGCGACTCCCATCATAGGGTTGAAGCACTTGCTTTGCGTAAAAGGTTACGTTTTCATGGTGCTGTTGTCTCAGGTTACCCTTTTTAACCTGCTAATTGTGCCACAAATCTGCACCGAGCCGACAAGAGCCGACAGACCGAGAGCTGAGCCGGCGGGAAACAGTCACGGACCGCATGTCAGACTTGGCCGGTGGCGTCGGTGATGGACGAGCCGGGCTTGAAACCGGGTGGGCAGGGCTGTGTCTGATACTCTCACGTGTTTACCCCCGACTTGATCCTGGAAGAGTAAAGTCAGAGTTCCACAGTCAGAATGTTCTTCACATCTCAGTCGGCCTAAGTTCTCTCCAGTCCTGCCCTTAACAATATAAGAGAATTATCTAAAATAACTTATTCTTTCTTAATAATAATTATATAACTTGGGTATATTCGGGATTTTTTTTATTCGAATTTTATTGTAGGATTAAGGGCAGGAGCTTATATCAAGGTACACTTATTTTAGGGAGTTACAGTACAAATAATGATGGCCTACTACCAGTTCTGCACATGTACACATTTACTTGTATATGTATAACTATTGAAACACAAGGGGTAGTGCATGAAAGATAGTGCTGTTAGGTATGATAAATTACAATTGAGCCATAGGACGTTAGACATTAGATGTAGAAGTACGACGTATGACGTAAACAATGAAACTGAGTTGGGTATCGGCATGCTCTATACTACTAACGAAACATTTTACTTCGCTAGTAGAGGCTGACAGTCACTTGGGGCATTATGGACAATTTTTCTCAATTTAAAAAAATCATTCATCAACACATTGACTGGAATCACCCTTCACCATGTTCGATCTTCTGGTTATTGGGTGGTTAAAGGTCGCGCTACTATTCGACGGTTCATAACGGCCTGTCTGATCTGTCATAAGCTGCGTGGACGCCCGGCTGTGCAGATCATGGCTGATTTGCCCGCCGATCGACTGCAACACAGCGTGCCGCCGTTTACGTTTTGCGGAGATGACCTGTTCGGTCCGATAATGATCAAGCAAGGTAGAGCCGAAACGAAAAAGTGGATCTGCTATTTCACTTGTATGGTGAGTCGCTCCTCTCACATGGAAGTTGTTCCTTCATTATCAACGGATAGCTTCCTAAAATTCGTATCGGCGATTTGTGAATCGCAGAGGTCCAATTCAGCTATTACGGTGCAACCAGGGCACAAATTTCGTTGGGGCTCAAAACGATCCTAAACGAGCATTGGAGGAAATGGACCATCATCGCATCCAACAAACCTTAGTGAAAGAAGGTTGTGATTGGATCAATTTCCAGTACAACGCTCCTTCAGCCAGTTACCAGGGCGGAGCATGGGAACGCCTTATAGGAGTAACTAAGTGGATCTTCGATGGCATTGTGACCACACATGGTCCACGATTTGACGAGGACCATGTGTTGCATACCTTTAAAAGAGGTGGAATGCATTCTCAACAACTGACCTTTATCATACCAAGACACTACCAACATCGACTCAGAGCATGTTATCTCACCTTCCTTGCTCTTAACCATGAAGCGTAAGGTCATCTTGCCTTTTCCAGGACGGTTCGAGAAACACAACCTGTACTGTCGTAAGCGATGGCGTTTCATCCATTATCTTGCTAATTTATTTTGGCAACAATGGATAAAAGCCTATCTACCAACAATGCAAGAGCGTCAAAAGTGGCAAATTGCTGGAGACAATCTTAAGGTCGACGATCTTGTCTTGATTGTAGACGCTAATTTGCCCAGAAACAAGTGGCTATTGGCACGGGTGGCGAACATTATCGTGGATTCTGATCACGGCGTGTGACGTGTTCGAGTCAGAATGGCTACCGTATTCTTGGAAAGACCTATTCAGAAGTTGGTATTATTGCTGCGGCTTAAACCCTATGAATGCGACGACGCTACCGATGACTAGCCTTGAATTATGACATTTCTTAGCATGGGTTAATTTTTTAAGATTATGTGAAATCTTGAGGAGCCATGTGGAGAATTCTGTGTATATTTGTATATTCCATGTATTAACTCACTAACGTTATTTCTTTTGCCTGTATTGCATGTTGTAAATAATAATTGTCTGAGGCGTGATAAGTAGTATTGCTAATGTAATAACGAGTTTATGCTTAGTGCATCCGATTTGTTGATATAACTTTCACCCACTTATGCTTCCTGTTACCTGTCAAACATGACTTTCAAAAGCTACAAATTTATTCCTGAAATTCACTATAAGGCCCACTAGGTTAGTACTCAAACGATGTTAAACCAATAATCATATATTCGGTCATCTAGTCAATATGCAATAGTAACTCAAATACGCCCATTTAATTATTTATATAAATATACCTCACGCACTTTGGTAATCACTGTGTATTCCATATATACATGTAGAATTGTAATTATTGTTTCCTATTCCTTTTACAGTTCTACGTAGAATAAATAACTATTAGACAAGAAGTGTATTATCCTTGAGTCAACGCATCAACGAATTATCAAAGTAATGACTTCTATTGAAGAAACGTTCTCGTCTACAAAATCGACGTAATTCGCTACAAACAAAGCCCCTGTCTCGCTACTAGTTAAAGCCTACAGTAGTTGTACCTAATGAACGAAAATCTACCGATATGGTTTGAAGTTTGTTATAAAACTACTAATAGTCCATTGACTTAACAACGACCAACGTTGAACAAATAGGCGAATCCAATTGTTGTAAATGCTGTCTTAATTTTGTCTTAAATATCTTTGATGGCACTGGATACAGGTGATGCTCTGTTGAATCAGCAACAAGTATGAAGTCCTTGATTTCGACGTTCTGGTGCTGTTATGATGTTTTAGATATGTAATGTTAATTAATAGGCGGTTGGTTGCAGCGTATATATTTGGGCAAACCTACTGTGCGCTTCAATTACATGCCACTCAGATGTTACACGTGTGCATATATATTTGAACATATGTTATTGGCTCTAATGATAGTTTCTTTAGATATCCATATCCATTAATCAGACTTTGTGTGGATAAACATCAGTTATCATATTTCTATATTTCTGTCACCTTATGTTCTGTGTATGTAGCTAGTCGGATGGCTAAGTATAATTACCAATAAGTACAAATCACAAATATATCAACAAACAGATCAACATATAATGTACCCCAAACGTTCAAAGTTTTCATGGATCAATTTCACAATGTTTTTGTGTCTGTACAGCCACTTTATTGAGTTTGAGTTACAAATGGACACATGCGATATACATGGATCTATAATCATATTTACATCAATATGTATCATTATAAACAATATAACCAAGCTGATGAACATAGAGATAAAAATAATGGAGGTTTATGCAGCATACAAGCTTGTTTCATCAGCTCATATAATTATTTATTACGGGGAGAAAGACGAGCGAGTGGAGCACGAGTATCATCGTCCATTTGTGCGCCTCAGTACATATATTAAACATATAGATATATATATATATATAAGTTTTGGTCTCTGATACAGGCCCCAGTGTTTAGACAAAGGCCGCCATATTGGTCAAAGCATTATATAAGCAGGAGGATTTTAAAACCATTCTCAGGGCAGGCATCATTAAAGTATAGATTATCAGGCTTTATTTTTAATTAACCTCACTAGGTGTATTGAGTGTGTCGTAGTAATTTATTTTTCATGAAGGAGTGTGCAGTGTGTTTTGTTTCTAATTATTTATTAAAATGCGGCTTGATACCCAGTTTTACTAAAGAATCAAAGTAACAATTTAACAATGCACACTTAAGTTAAGTAATTCAATATAAGATAAGGATCAGACGATAGTGCTCAAGCCCTTCTATCTTCACTTCATAAACCAGTGCATCTACAGCAGCAACGAACAGTGATCAGGTTTTTGAATAAATGGCTAAACAAGTGCTTGACATACTTCGAAGATTTCCGGATTACATCACAATCTACTAGTACAGTCGTGCAGACGCAGAACGTATCTCTAACTTTAACACGAGTGTATGCGTGTGGACTGTATTGAATCCTTCTAGTATTTGTGGAGAAATGTTTCAGTGGTGGTAGGTGGGGGAGGGGGCAGGTAAAAGGAGAGCGTCTGCTACAGAAAACATCAGTGGGGTTACCATAGTTTATGATATCGGCAGAATATACGATATAGTGCCTGGTAACTGATGAATTAAATATTCTTTGGAACTAAGATCATAAATTATGAACTCTGCTGGTATCTTCGTGGAATAAGCATGGATCATTTACTCGTTTACAATAGTGTATTCGCAAACATTTAGTGACAATTATATTGTTGTATCTCTCAACGTTCTATAAATATTTTCTCCAATTTTTCTTTTGAAATATCTCTCAAAATAGTTAGCTACCGATGTCCGAACATTTCTCCGAAGGAAAAAATGATACATACATGTACAGTTCACCCAAACCCTAACTCCCTCACTACTTGTAGGTTTCAGTAGTTTTACCTGGCTATGTCTTGACATCACTGGAGTCATACGTGCTACTCCACAACATGTATGGTGTCTATGATAACGATGCCGTGATCCGACTATCATATCTTTATAATTAAACAGTAACTAATTACGCAGGCATGTAGCTTAACAAAGTAATTAGAATTGGCATGTGAAGCTTTAACTGCATCGTCTTATAGGATTCAATATTCGGTGTCGTCAGACATTGCATAGATGAATATTAGACAATCGTATCATACTTCGATATTCCTGCCTACTATGGATGAAGCTATTCATGCATATGGTCTGTACTTACCCAACGTTTTCAAAGTTTTCATCGATCGTTTTAAGAATGTTTTGTGTCTGTACAGCAACTTTATTGAGTTTGAGTTACAAATGAATAAATGCGATATACATGGATCTATAATCATATCTACATCAATATGTACCATTATAAACGATATACTTAGGCTGATAAACGTAACTAATCATATAGTTTTATGCAACATTTCCAAGTGTTTGTCTTCAGCTTGTAACAATTATTTGTACAAAAGTACTGACATAACGGATATAGCGACGTAATAGAATGACGCATGTTAGAAATTAATTCATAATCACATATAATTATCAGTTTTTGAATGAATGTATGAATAAATCAGATTAATGATAAGTATTCAATAATTCCACCGCGGCACAAACGTTTCGTCCTCGAGCGGCGACCCCTCACGTGGTGGCGGACCGCCGGTGAAGACGAACGTGACGTCATTGGGTGACGTAGGCGCTGGACTGAAGTTTTCGGCGAGCGTTATAATTCTATTAGACCTATTAGTTCGGAGTTTTAGACAAAATCAAACGTTAATATATTAAATGAGTGTATGTTTTAGCACCCATGCTAAATGTGAATGTTGTGCAGGAGATATGGGAGGTCGTTCGATACAACATTGCGACAATGCGATGCGGCAATAATATCTCAGAGAGAAAGTGAGAGTGTGAAGTGTGATATTTCCTTTTATGTGAGCGTTGTTCCAGTGGTGTTACATAATACTCACCGGCCATTATCAGTGCGACCTGGTTAATGTCCTAGTATTATCACGCCGCCAACATGAACATGCATAACTACTCATTTACAAAACGGTAACATACGAGAGCCATGACACCTGACCCGCACGATAGAAAGATAGAAAGGCCTAACGACAAGGTTGTGATAATGTTTGCCCATGGCTTGTTATGAGGTGTTTTAAACTTGAAGACATAGAGAATTGTGCAGACAATAAACGATAAAAACATATACGTCACACCCAGAATAACAGGTATAACTTTCTTGCGCGAAGTCGATTTACATGCAAATGTCATATACACTAATGCTATCACACTCAGCAGAGTTGCGATCGAATCGGCAAACACATTAAATGTACTAAAGTACCAGGTAAGGCAAGGTCCCAACGTGGCATTAAATGTTACGTTATCATTATTGAATGTCAAAACAGGGGTAGCACAAACACCGATGATAATTAGATATGAAATTATGGGAAGCATCATTAATATGAAAAAGGGCAAAGCACCAAATTGCCAGCGAAAGCATTGCCGAACATTGCTACCACAACCTTCGCAGAAACGCCGAACATTGCTACCACAACCTTTGCAGCAACGCCGAACATTGCTACCACAACATTTGCAGCAACGCCGAACATTGCTACCACAACATTTGCAGCAACGCCGAACATTGCTACCACAACATATACAGGCTAATTTTAGGTAGAGGCCGCGATTTATCATCCTTTTTTCAGTTTTTCGCAACCTGTTTATCATGATTCTTGATGCATGATAGCTTGTGTCAGCCTCCTTTAAAAAAGGATCATGTTCAATAAAGAAGCTTGAGAGTCTAGTCGTTGGAGGATCACTGGGAGTAAAAGGATCTAGCCGTTCTAAGGCGCCCAGGGTAGATTTGTAGATGTCTTCGTCCGATCGCGAGGTCTCCCGAATACACATCTCGAAACATTTTGTCATGCATGTTTTCTTCTTCATATACTCCTTACTTTCACGCGACGTCTGGTGCATGGCAGCCATTTTCAAAGAGTAAGATGAGATTTGTTGGGTTTCGGTCGGTCGAATTGGCAATATTTTATTTCTATAGGCCTATAAATTGAGTGAAAACTGAAATATTAATCCATCAAGGGCTTTTTGCATATAAGCAATATCAATAGAATAGACTTGCAGTTAAAACTTTAAATAATCAAATCAATGTGTACCTTTAATACCCTATAAAGTGTTCTTGTATCCAAAGAGTTTTTTAAGAATGATATTTCGTATTTCCATGAGGATATTTTCCAGTATTCCTTGTAACACAAAATGTATCCATCAGTGATTCTAATTGGGCTTTCCTTAAATTCATGCAGCGCTACACCAGACTTGCGCTGGGCCAGACACTCATCCACGACAGTAAGTTCTGTTTTAATCATGAGACTAAAATCTAATGTTGCAAGCTCCGCTTGTCCTATATCGCAAGACGCAGAGATTGCTGGACCATGCTGTGTAATTTTGGGTGGCATATTACTTTTCGTCTTAAGTGTCTCCATTGTTTTAAGAAGCAAGCTGAAAAGCTTTGGAGCATCAAGATAAAAACTTTGTGCATGTGATTCGTATATCCACAAATTACCCATCTGATATGAGACATCATCTTTTGTGTAAACAGCACATGTTGATTTTGGTTCAGATGACATTTTCAATCCTGGCGGATTGTAGGGTTCCGCCCTTAATGTTAAATTGCCCTTAGGCTCCAGAACCACCAAATAGTCATAGTCCATGGTATCGCCCATGGTTGTCCCTTCCGCTACACTACCACTCTGCTCCAGTGTAAGGTTGAAATATTGGGATATGCGCTCCTCTCCTTGCAGTGATTTTAGAACTTTGTTCGGAATATTTTCAATAGAATGTATTTTGGGGTGATCTGACTCTACCAACTTTCTCAAATATTTTCCTATTGTTTGTTGGATTGCTGTTTGCGGATGGGGAGTATATGAATCCTTAATAGATTTTGTCTCACGATTTTCGTTTTCTATGTATTCCATTTCATCCGCCACTGGAAGTATAAAATGTGATTGGCGATGAAGAACCGTACAAATGCGCATGTTCTGCAGTCAATTGCACATTTTGTAAGTAGTGTAAAGTGGCTGCTTGTTCTGGACACATTAACCCTCATCCTGGGTCGTGGGGTGTTTCGGGACCCAAGGAGGCTATTGGTCCACAAATCTTTTGACGACGATCGTTAATAACCAATTATTTTAGACATTGTTCACAAACACATTTTTCTAAACAAAGAGTGCATTTTTTTCTCAATTTAAAAATAAAAATAAAATCATAAGTTTGAGGGGGGGTTTGGATTTTCAATGCAAAATCATGTCTTAAAACAGCTAATTTAGCAATGATACATGAATAAAACATGTTATATTAAAAACTTTTTGATTAAAGCACCATGTGTTAGTTGTATAACTTTCGACACACCTAAAAAAAATGTTGAGGCATACCATTCAAAATTGTCATTAAAAACATGCTGAACACATCACATATAATACGTGTGACATTTTGGGACACCTAGATACGAATTTGAAATTAAAATTTTCAGCTATAATTTAAAATCTGCATACTTGTCATCTGTCGGGTGATATTTGGCCACTTTCCTTTGATAACTTCTTTGTTTGTGAATAATATTTTAGGAAATTTTTAAGAAATGTTAGGGAAGTGTATATGCTCATAATCAAACACAATTTATCACCCTACTAAGGACCCATTAAGTTGTTTCTCAGGCTTCTCTTGCCTGAGAGGAGAAGTGCGGGCGGCAGGTCAATTTTTTATTTATTTTTTCATTGGCCAAGGAGGGGGAGGCAGGTGTTGTTTTTTTTCACCAGGAATTTAAGGGGGCGGCAGGTGCCTTTTTTTATTATTTGGCCCACTTTAAGGGGTTTTAGGCACATTTAGGGGGTATTCCTTGGGTGAGACTTGGTAAGAGGGACATTTATTTTATATTTTTCCATGTTTCTATTTTGTTCTTCCTTGTCAAGTAGGGGCGGCAGGTGTTTTTTTTTATTTACTTCAGCGAAATTAGGGGCAGCAGGTTTTGTTTTTTTTCTGTGATATTAGGGGCGGCAGGGTTTTCTATTTATTTTTCCGCGATTTTCTTAATAAAAAGAGGGGGCGGGGGGTCTCAGGCCCATGCGGGCCGGGCCTGAGAAACAACTTATTAATTGTATATGGCCTAATGATTCTGCCAGAGATATTTATGAAGTAAGAATTATATAATATTGCTATTTGTTTTAAATGCCTGAAATATAAATCAATTTGCAAACATTTGGCAAAAAAACGTTTACATAATGTTAACAGGACCTTTACGATATAATTAAAAGAAATTGCAATCCATCTATTATAGTGATTTATCATAAGTTAACAAGTGGAGAAAACGGGGGTGTCAAAATCCACCCATAATCAAGGATTGAGCGGGAAAATCACAACTCAGGATGAGGGCTAAATATTAAGGCCGTGTATATTTAAAAAATTGTTTATCTGACCTATGCAGGTGGGTCTGTGGACTAATGCCTCTCCTCTATATCTGCCTTTTAAAAAACCTACCGTATAATAAATAGTATAATATTTTTAAAAACTGCTGCACCTCCATATCCGCCACAAAAACCCTGATAAACAATTAATTAATTTTAGGAAGCCTAAAATTGAATTATTTAACATAAAATGTCAAATCTGGTGAAATTTGAGTATCATTTAGTAATAAATCGGATGGCGGCATTTCAATAGTTATTGATAGGAATTAAAAAGATATTAGCTACAGTAATAATAAACATATAAGGCTAAATATATTTTTTCCAGAAGAAAAGCACACATTTCTGTGTTTGGTATCTTTTAACCAATAATAATCAAAAACCATTTAAAAACCAATTTGTATTTATTTGTTCTTTAAACATAATTTTTTACGAAAATATTCTTAAATTTTCAGTATACCATAATTCTAAATTATAAGAAGCGTTTTTTATTAATCATAAGGTCATGTAATATTTAATGTCATATAAGCAAACATATTCAGTCCCTGAATTCATGACCTGGTACTGTTAAATATATCCTGAAGGATATCGAAACAATTCTAAATGTTCTCTAAAACCCGTCCTGAATTTCAAGAACAGGAAAATACATGGCGTTTGACTCTTCTATCATGTGAAAGAATCATATCGAATCTTATGGATGTTTTATGGCTAGTAAAGAAAATCAACTCAATACGTGGTCCTAGATATTTCTGCTGAGGAGAAGTTTACAGAGAAAAAAATGATTAAAATATTGTTTACATGACATTCTCAACCCACCACCGACCCTTGTGGATAAAACTGACTAGGCCCTTTCGGTGAGTGCGAATGACATACTAGCAATTTTTGATATTGATATAGTCCTTGATATCGCATCGCAGTATGAACTAGGGAGATGTTGGTATTAGTGGGCCTCTGAGAGAAGAATTTTTATATGTCTTTGGATAGATTTTGGTGTCTAAATTATAAAAAAAAACATCAATTCTTACTTTCTATGATAAAGACACAATTTATTAATATCGCTTACCGAAATCAGGATCAGTAATACCTATGGGCACGATCTTTGTTCCGCGACATAGTGAAGCCATTGTCGACAAATCTACAAGGGAAAATAGTAGTCAACGAAATCTAGCTCACAGCAAAATTAACTTAAAATTTAGTTTAAAAACTTACAAATAATGAGAAATAAAGAATACTAAGTGATATACAGTGCTAAAATATATATAGTGCATACGGTGATGGTGCGGGATGCGGCCTCCTTTATTGCCGCAGACTTGGTGCGGGCGGGCGGCTCTTTATTTTGGCGACATTTTTTGGCCGTGCGAGCAGCACTTTTTATTAGTCGTAAATAAAAACGAGACGTGGTGGCGGCGTCTGAGAAAAATTTGATTATTCTTATATGGCCTTGCTTATTTCATATTAACGGTATGTCCTAGTACATTTATTAAATTACCTCTCCCCTGTTTAGTGACTAACACCCTGATCCTCTGTCCTGATTGACCAACACCCTGGTCTCTTCTGCTCCCCACGAACCATCCCATCTCCAGTTCTCCCGAATAGCCTCCTGGTCTAATTTAGACTAAACCCGGAATTCATGCCTAGCTCTCCTGACGAACCCCTTCCCCTCTCCTCTCCTCCCGACTATACCCCACTCTTGAACTAGATTTAACACCTGAACCCCTCTCCTGTACACCCATCAACCCATTTCGTATGTTACTCTAGCCTCCCGCACTCTCTCCCCAACTATTTTTCCGCTTATTTTCTACTTCCTTTTTTTTCCTTACGCATGACACTTACCACTGCCGCAGTTATCACCAATGACACCTACCGATTCACTCTACATGACAACAGCAGTTACTGTATAAAATGCCCCTGTCACCCACATTTGTTGAGGCTTCATCGCCCCACCCGATGACCTAGATACGGTTGAGATATTGTCGAATTTAAACTCGGAAACCGGTAAAATCATTAGTGGCTTTGAATGTGTGGCGAAAACCAGACACAATACATTGACATACTTTCACTAGATTCTTAATATTATACTATTCCATAATAAATAAAACTATGTATACACTTGCAGCCCCAGTTACATTAACTTGTATGCATTCAGATATGTTGCTTAGCAATAATTATGTCAAGCTATCTGCAATCAAAGGTGTGTTGTTATACAATTTGATATATCAATTCATTAGCTATATTCATCAGTACTTTCATTGTACATATCGTTAATTAACTGTTTCTATGGACTGCGAGAGATGGCCGGGCCCGGTATACAATTTTTTTCATTCCAAATGAAGGCTTGGGGGATACCATTGTACCGATTTATTCGATTTATTGTACCGAGTTATTCAATCATATATCTATTTGTCAGTATCACAATAAATTAGAGCTGTGGATGGCATGCTGAGGGTACACTTACAGATTTAGAAGAGAAAGCTAGCAAATCAAAGGAGTTTATTATGGTAGAATTCTGTATTCATGGAAAACATTTGAACCGGATGGTAATAATTAGGGCCTTCACTAGTTTAGCTCTTAGGATCTAAAGTATTTTCATTATTACGATCTCACTTCTATCACAATAGATATATAATATAGTGTGCAATAACATACCTGTTAAGCCTATTTGCAGACCTCGGATAAGGAAACACAATTCTGAAGTGCAAAAACAGCGATTTTACTGGAACGAATTAATCACAAATCAACTGATCAAAAGTTAGTGCAACGTTGAAAGAATTTTAAGAAATGTTATTACGAAAGAGTGTTATTGCCAACTGAAGACGTGTATGTCGTATCGAGGGAATAAGGATAGTTGAATGGTCTAATGTCTATACACAAAAAGGGATGTTACTATTTGCATTGGAGACGGGTATTCAATGTTACTTTTTGACAAGTAAATGTCAACAATCCTCATTCGTCTATCTAAGTAAACTTGTTTTTGTGTAATTTGGTATATAGATATTTACTTAATTTACCTAAGTTAATATTTATAACGCTCGTTGTCATGGAAAACAAACAAACATGAGCATAAGACGTTCGAATTGAGGCATTAAGGCACGTAGCCTCTTTAATTGCAAATATATATGTGTAGGCTTACTTGTATGTGGTAATATAATATGAAAGTGATTCTTTCATTCAATCTATACCTCATTATAAGTATATATGAAACTGTTAATGTTGAAAACGAGAGTAAGGCGCAAATATGCGCTCAGCTTGGCTATAAAGCGTTACATGTACGGCAGATTCCGCATCAAACGTCTTTACGTCATTTTCCAAGTTGTCACATCGCATTGACAACAGTGCGATGTAATTGTTTTAGTATGGACGTTTGGTTTTGGTTCAGCCCGTCAGACAATCAGAGTATACAACAAACCACATATCTCCAAGCAGAAAAATTTCAAGTTAAGGGAATAAACTGGAGAAAATAAGAATATTAAACTTGAGAACCAAAACCGATCGAATTTTCAAAATAGATTAACGTTTAGACTAAATTCTTAGAATTTGTTGTTTACACAAAGATTTTCTGCTGACTCTTTCCGTTAGGATTTACCGAAATTTTCAAGTTAGACGGGCAGATTGATTTTAATTAGCTATTTCAGATGAATATAAGGATCAATGTACAACACATTACAGTATAAAATTGTAACTATATTGGATATCTATCCATTCATATCGAAATAGCTGTGTTATATCTCAGATTAAAGAGATATGACAGACTTATATGTCGGTTGCTATGCGGGTGGTTTCAGCCCGGTTACTCTAGCTTGAATTCAAGCTGATTACTCAAATATTATAACCTCTCTCGGGGTAATTTGTTACCATGTGCTTTTATTCTTGGTAGTGGCTAAACCGACGACCGTTTCGTCAGAATAGGCTCCGTGCTAAACCGACGACCCTAGGTTCGTCAGTTTAGTCCCCAGACTAACTGACGATCCTAGGGTCGTCGGTTTAGTCCCCAGGCTATACTGACGAACCTAGGGTCGTCGGTTTAGTCGACAGGCTAAAATGACGACCCTTTGATGAACAACTGAATGGCAAGAACAAGTGTGAGTGCTGACCAAAATCCGAGTGACATTTTTAATCG